>JALIRH010000200.1:0-265710 GCA_023055505.1 Callipepla californica brunnescens | reverse complement strand
CCCGAACACTAACCCTTACTCTATTACTAACTTGAAGACTAACCCTAACAATGAACCAATTCCTAAACCTTTTCCTTCCTCCAAATTGATTCCTAACACTAACCCTAACCCTAATCAAACCCGAACCCTATTCTTAACCCTAAATCTAACAGTATCCCAATCCCTAACTCTTACCATAACCCTAACCCTAAGTCTTACTCTATCACTAACCCTAACCCTACATTAACCCTATCCTAACCCTAACCATAACCCTAACCTAAACCTAATCCCAATCCTAACCCTAACCCTACCCTAACCCCTAACACTAATCCCCTAAAACTTATCACAACCCTAACCCTGAACCCTAACACTACCCTAACCCTGAACCTAACCCTAATCCTACCCTAACACCAACCCTCACCCTAACCCTAACCCCTAACCCTAACACTAATCCCCTAACTCTAACCCCCTAACCCTAACCCTAACCTAACCCTTACCCCAACCCTAACCCCTAACCATACCCTAACCCTAACCCTAAACCCTAACACTACCCTAACCCTGAACCTAACCCTAATCCTACCCTAACACCAACCCTCACCCTAACCCTTACCCAAACCCTAAACGTACCCTAACCCTAACACTAACCCTACCCTAACTCTAACCCTACCCTAACCCTATCCTAACTCTTACCCTATCCCTAACCCTAACCCCTAACCCTAATACTGACCCTAACCCCTAACCGTAACCCTTACCGTAAATTCTAATCCAACCCTAACCCTTACCCTAACCCCTAACCCTACACTAACCCTACACTAACCCTCAAATCTAACCCTAATTCTACCCTAACCCTAACCCTACCCTTAACCCTGACCCTAACCATACCCTAACCCTTACCTAACCCTAACTCTACCCTAATCCTTAACCCTAAACCTACCCTAACATTTACCCTAACCCCTAACCCTTACCCTAACCCCTACCTAACCATAACTCTAACATTAACCCTAACCCTACCCTAACACCTAACCCTACCCTAACCCTGTGCTAACCCTAACCCTGACCCTGACCCTGACTCAAACCCTACCCTTAACCCTGACCCTGACCCTAACCCTACCCTAACCCTTACCTACCCCTAAGCCATAACCCTAACCCTAACACTAACCCTAACCCAACCCTAACCCTACCCTAACATTTACCCTAACCCCTAACCCTTACCTAACCATAACCCTAACACTAACCCTAAACCTAACCTAACCCTACCCTAACCGTGACCCTAACCCCTATCCCCAACCCGTAAGCCCAAACCCTAACCCTGTCCCTAACCCCAACCCTACCCTAACCCTAACCCCAACCCTACCCTAACCCTAACCCTGCCCCTAACCCTAACACTAACCCCTAACCCTACCCGAGCCCTAACCCCTAACCTTAACACTAACCCCTAACCCATACCCTACCCTAACACTACCCTACCCTTACCATAAACCTACCCTAACTCTACCCTTACCCTAACCCTACCCTAACCCTAACTCTAACCCTACCCTAACTCTAACCCTATCCATAACCCTAACCCTACCATAACCCTATTGATGGACCCTAACCCTACCCTAACCCTAACCCCTTACCCTAACACCTAACCCTAACCCTAAACCTTGCCTAACCCTATTGATGGACCCTAACCATAACACTAACCCTACCCGTAATCCTACCCCTAACCCTTACCCAACCCTAACCCTAACCCTAATCCAACCTAACCCTAACCCTAACCCTAACACTAACCCTACCCCTACCCATACACCTAACCCTAACCCCTAACCCTAAACCCTAACCCTATTGATGGACCCTAACCGTAACCGGAACCCTAACCCTAACTTTACCCTAACCCTACCCGTAACCCTACCCCTAACTCTTACCCTATTCTAACCCTAACCCTAACCCTAACCCTACCCTAACCCTAACTCCTAACACCTTAACCCTAATCCTAACCCCTAACCCTTACCCTACCCTAACCCTACCCCTACCCTACCCTAACACTAACCCCTAACCTTAACCCCTAACCCTAACCCTACCCCTACACCCTAACCCTAACACAAACCCTACCCTAACCCTATCCTAACCCTACCCTAATCTAACCCTAACCCTATTGATCGACCCAAAACCTAACCCTAACCCTACCCTAACCCTAAAACCCTAACCCTGACTCACACCCTACCCGTAACCCTGACCCTAATAATTACCATAACCATTATCTAACCCTAACCCTACCCCTTAAACCTAACCCTAACCCTACCCTAACCTTTACCCTAACCCTAACCCTTACTTAACCATAACCCTACCCTAACACTAACCCTAACCCTACCGTAAACCCTAACCCTTACCCTACCCTAACCCTTACCCTTACCCTAACCCTACCCTAATCCTAACCCCTAACCCCAACCCCTAAGCCCTTATCCTGCCCCTAACCCTTACCCCACCCTAACCCTAAACCCAACCCTACCCTAGCCCTAAACCTACCCCAGCCCTAACCCCTAACCTTAACCCTAACCACTAACCCAAACCCTACCCTAACCCTAACCCTACCCTAACCCTACCCTAACTCTAACCCTAACGCTTACCATAACCCTAACCCTAAACCTTACCCTAACACTAACCCTACCCTAACCCTAACCCTGACACTGACCCTAACCCCTAACCCTAACCCTTACCGTAACCTCTAATCCAAACCTAACCCTAACCCTACCCTTACCTTAACCCAACCCATACCCCTACCCTTACCCCTACCCCTACCCTAACCCTAACCTAACCCCTAACCCTTACCCTAACCATACTATAAGCCTAACCCTGACACTAACACTGACCCTAACCCTAACCCTAACCCTTACCCTAACCCTTACCTTTCCCTAACTCTTACCCTAACCCTACCCTAACCCTTACCATAAACCTAATCCTAACCCCTACCCTAACATTAACCCTGCACTAACCCTGACCCAAACACCTAACCCTAACCTAACACTAGACCTACCCTAACCCTAACCCCAACCCTATCCTTAACCCTAACCCTAACCCTAACTCCTAACCCTACTCTAACCCTAAACCTTAACCTAACCGTAACCCCTGACCATACCCTAACCCCTAACCCTAACCCTACCCATACCCCTACCCCTACACTAACCCAACCCCTAACCCTAGCCCTACCCTAACCCCTAAACCTAACCCTAACCCTAAACCTTAACCCTACCATAACCCTACCCTAAACCTAACCCTAACCTTAAACCCTAACCCTAACCCACCAGATCCCTAACCCTAACTCTAACCCTAACCCTACTGATTCCTTACCCTAACCCTACCCTAACTCTAACCTAACCCTAACCCTATTCCTAACCCCAACTTTAACCATACCCTAACCCTAACCCTTAACCCTACCCTAACCCTTATCCTAACCGTAACCCCTGACTCTACCCTAACCCCTAACCCTAACCCTACCCTAATCCCAACCCAACCCTAACACTAACCCTACCCTAACCCTTACCCTAACATTGACCCTAACCCTGACCCTTACCTATCCCTAACCCTTACCCTAACACTAACCCTAACCCTGCCCTAACCCTTACCATAACCCTAACCCTAACCCTAGCCCTACCCTAACCCCAACCCTATCCCTAACCCTACCCTTACCCTAACCTTAACCCTAACTCTGCCCTAACCCTTACCATAACCCTAACCCTAACCCTAGCCCTACCCTAACCCAACCCTAACCCCAACCCTATCCCTAACCCTACCCTTACCCTCACCTTAACCCTAACCCCTAACCCTTATCCTAACCTTAACCCCTGACGCTACCCTAACCCCTAACCCTAACCCTACCCTAACCCCAACCCAACCCTAACCCTACCCTAACCCTTACCCTAAACCAAACCCTACCCTAACTCTAACCCTAACCCTTACCCTGACCCTAACCCCTAACCCTAACCCTTAAAGTAACCCCTAACCCTACCCTAACCCTAACCCCTAACCTTAACCCCTAACCCTAAACCCTAACCCTAACCCTACACTAACCCTAATCTAAACTAACCCTAACCCTATTGATGGACCCAAAACCTAACCCTAACCCTACCCTAACCCTAACCCTGACCCTAACCCTGACTCAAACCCAACCCTTAAGCCTGACCCTAACCCTACCCTAACCCTCACTCAAACCCTACCCTTAACCCTGACCCTGACCCTAACCCTACCCTAACCCTTACCTATCTCTAACCCTACCCTAACCCTAACCCTAACCCTACCCTAACCCTCCAATCTAACCCTAATTCTACTCTAACCCTTACCCCTAACCCTAACCCTACCCTAACCCTAAACCCTAATCCTACCATAACCCTATTGATGGACCCTAATTCTACCTTAACCCTAACCCCTAACCCTAACTCTAACCCTACACTAACCCTAATCTAAACTAACCCTAACCCTATTGATGGACCCAAAACCTAACCCTAACCCTACCCTAACCATAACACTTAACCTAACCGTACCCTAACCCTAACCCTGACCCTAACCCTGACTCAAACCCTACCCTTAACCCTGACCCTAACCCTACCCTAACCCTTACCTAACCCTAACCCTACCCTAACCCTAACATTTACCCTAACCCCTAACCCTTACCTAACCATAACCCTAACACTAAAACTAACCCTACTCTAACCCCTAACCCTACCCTAACCCTTACCCTAACACTAACCCTAACCCTACCCTAACCGTGACCCTAAACCCTAACCCCAACCCCTAAGCCCTAACCCTAACCCTGCCCTAACCCTAACCCCAACCCTACCCTAACCCTAACCCTGCCCATAACCCTAATACTAACCCCTAACCCTACCCTAGCCCTAACTTCTAACCCCTAATTTTAACCCTAACACTAACCCTAGCCCTACCCTAACCCTACCCCTTACACTAACCATACCCTAACCCTAACACTGACCCTACCCCCATCCCTGACCCTAACCCTAACCCTTACCCTAACCCTTACCTATCCCTAACCCTACCCTAACCCTTACCCATACCCCTACCCCTAACCCCTAAATCTAGCCCTACCCTAAGCCTAACCCTACCCTATCCCTGACCCTAACCCTAACCCTTACCTATCCCTAACCCTACCCTAACACTAAACCTAACCCTGCTCTAACCCTTACCATAACCCTAACCCTAACCCTAGCCCTACCCTAACCCTACCCTTACCCTAACCTTAACCCTAACCCTGCCCTAACCCTTACCATAACCCTAACCCTAACCCTAGCCCTACCCTAACCCTACCCTAACCCCAACCCTATCCCTAACCCTAACCCCTAACCCTACCCTAACCCTTATCCTAACATTAACCCCTGACGCTACCCTAAACCGTTACCCTAACCCTACCCTAACCCTAACCCAACCCTAACCCTACCCTAACCCTTACCCTAAACCAAACCCTACCCTAACTCTAACCCTAACACTTACCCTGACCCTAACCCCTAACCCTAACCCTTAACGTAACCCCTAACCCTACCCTAACCCTAACCCCTAATCTTAACCCCTAACCCTAAACCCTAACCCTAACACTAACCCTAACCCTATTGATGGACCCAAAACCTACCCCTAACCCTACCCTAACCATAACACTTACCCTAACCGTACCCTAACCCTAACCCTACCCTAACCCTCACCCTAACACTACCCTAACACTACCCTAACATTTACCCTAACCCCTAACCCTTACCCTAACCCTTACCTGACCATAACCCTAACACTAAACCTAACCCTAACCCTAACCCTTAACCCCAACCCCTAAGCTCTAACCCCACCCTAACCCTAACCCTGCCCCTAACACCTAACCCTACCCTAGCCCTAACCCCTAATTTTAACCCTAACCCCTAACCCTAACCCTACCCTAACCCTAACCCTGCCCCTTACCCTAACCATACCCTAACCCTAACACTGACCCTACCCCTATCCCTGACCCTAACCCTTACTCTAACCCTTACCTATCCCTAACCCTTACCCTAACCCCTAACCCTAACCCTACACTAACCCTCAAATCTAACCCTAATTCTACCCTAACCCTAACCCCTAACCCTACCCTAACCCTAACCCTGACTCAAACCCTACCCTTAACCCCGACCCTAACCCTACCCTAACCCTTACCCTAACACTACCCTAACATTTACCCTAACCTTTAAACCTTACCTAACCATAACACTAATACTAAAACTAACCCTACCCTAACCCCTAACCCTACCCTAACCCTTTCCCTAACACTAACCCTAACCCTGCACTAACCGTGACCCTAACCCCCAACCCCAACCCCTAAGCCCTAACCCTAACCCTGCCCCTAACCCCAACCCTACCCTAACCCTAACCCTGCCCCTAACCCTAACACTAACCCCTAACCCTACCCTAGCCCTAACCCCTAACCCCTAATTTTAACCCTAACCATTAACCCTAGCCCTACCCTAACCCTGCCCTAACCCTAACCATACCCTAACCCTAACACTGACCCTAACCCTATCCCTGACCCTAACCCTTACCTATCCCTAACCCTACCCTAACCCTTAACCCTAACCCTACTCTAACACTTACCCTAACCCCTAACCCTAACCCTATCCCTTACCTAACCCTATCCCTACACTAACCCTCAAATCTAACCCTAATTCTACCCTAACCCTAACCCCACCCTAAACCTAACCCTGACTCAAACCCTACCCTTAACCCTGACCCTAACCCTACCCTAACCCTTACCTAACCCTAACCCTACCCTAACCCTAACACTACCCTAAAATTTACCCTAACCCCTAACCTTTACCTAACCATAACACTAACACTAAAACTTAACCCTACCCTAACCCCTAACCCTACCCTAACCCTTACCCTAACACTAATCCTAACCCTGCACTAACCGTGACCCTAATCCCTAACCCCAACCCCTAAGCCCTAACCCTAACCCTGCCCCTAACCCCAACCCTACCCTAACCCTAACCCTGCCCCAAACCCTCACACTAACCCCTAACCCTACCCTAGCCCTAACCCCTAACCCCTAATTTTAACCCTAACCCTTAACCCTAGCCCTACCCTAACCCTGCCCTAACCCTAACCATACCCTAACCCTAACACTGACCCTAACACTATCCCTGACCCTAACCCTTACCTATCCCTAACCCTACCCTAACCCTACCCTAACCCCTAACCCTAACCCTATCCCTTACCTAACCCTAACTCTACACTACCCCTCAAATCTAACCCTAATTCTACCCTAACACTAACCCCTAACCCTACCCTACCCCTGACTCAAACCCTACCCTTAACCCTCCTTAACCCTACCCTAACCCTTACCTAACCCTAACCCTACCCTAACCCTTAACCCTAACCCTACCCTAACATTTACCCTAACCCCTAACCATAACCCTAACACTAACCCTAACCCTAACCTTACCCTACCCTAACCGTGACCCTAACCCCTAACCCCAACCCATAAGCCCTAACCCCAAACCCTTACCTAACCCAAACCCTACCCTAATCCTAACCCTAACCCTGCCCCTAACCCTAACACAAACCCCTAACCCTACCCTAGCCCTACCCTAGACCTAACCCTACCCTAGCCCTAACCCCTAACCCCTAACCCAAACCCTAACCTTACCCTAAACCTACCCTAACCCTACCCTTACCCTAACTCTAACCCTAACACTAACCCTACCCTAACTCTTACCCTATCCCTAACGCTAAGCCCTAACCCTGACACTGACCCTAACTCCTAACCCTAACCCTTACCGAAAATTCTAATCCAACCCTAACCCTAACCCTACCCATACCCCTACCCCTACACTAACCCTTACCCTAACCCTTACCTATCCCTAACCCTAGCCCTACCCTAACCCTAACCCTTACCCTATCCCTAACCCTAACCCTTACCCTAACCCTTACCTATCTCTAACCCTACCCTAACCCTTAACCCTAACCCTTAACCCTAACCCTACCCTAACCCTCCAATCTAACCCTAATTCTACTCTAACCCTAACCCTACCCTAACCCTAAACCCTAACCCTACCATAACCCTATTGATGGACCCTAGTTCTACCCTAACCCTAACCCCTAACCCTAACACCTAACCCTTTGCTAACCCTATTGATGGACCCTAACTGTAACACTAACCCTACCCGTAATCCTACCCCTAACCCTTACCCAACCCTAACCCTAACCCTTACCCTACCCTAACCCTAACCCTTACCCTAAACCTAACCCTACCCTAATTCTAACCCTAACCCTGACCCTATCCCTAAACCTAACCCCTGACCCTAACCCCTAACCTTAACCCCTAACCCTAACCCTACCCTTACCCTAACCCTACACCCTAACCCTAAACCCTACCCTAACCTAACCCTAACCCTACCCTAACCCTAAAACCCTAACCCTACCTCACACCCTACCCTTAACCCTGACCCTAATACTTACCCTAACCCTACCCCATCCCTACCCTACCCCTTAAACCTAACCCTAACCCTACCCTAACGGTGTCAGAATGTGACAGTCACAATATCAAAGTATCACAATGTCAGAATGTCAGTGTCACAAGGTTAGAATTTCACAATGCCAAAATATCACAATGTGAGAATCTAAAAATGTCACAGTGTCAGAATGTCACAATGCAAAAATGAAAGACTGTCACAATACCAGAAGGTAAAAATTTCACAGTCAGAATATTACAGTGTCACAATGTCAGAAGGTCGCATTTTCAGAATGTCAGTACGTGAGGATGTCAGAACGTCACAATGTCACAAAGTGAGAATATGAGAATGTCAGAATAACAGAATGTCAGAATGTGAGAACGAAATGATGTCAGAATGTGATTATGTGAGAATGTCCGAAGTTCAGAATGTCAGAATGTCACAACGTCAGAATGCAAGAATATCAGAATGTCCTAAGTTGAGAATGTCACAATGTATCTGAATAGAAGAATGTAACATTGGCACAATCTCAGAATGTAACAAAGACATCACATCATAATGTCAGAATGTCAGAATTTCACAACTTCACAATGTCACAATGAGAGAATTTCAGAACGCAGCAATGTAACAATCTGAGAATGTCACAATATCAGATTGTCAGAATGTCAGAATGACAAAATGTGAGAATATCACAATATCACTATGCCAGATTCCCAAAATGCCACGATGTCACAATCTCAGAATGTCAGAATCACAGAATTTGACACTGCGAGAATATCACAAAGTCACAAAGCCACAATGTCATAATATCACAATATCACAATGTCAGAATGTCACTATGGCAGATTGTCAGAATGCCAGAACATCAGAAGGTGAGAATATAAGAATGTCAGAATGTCACAATGTCACAATGAGAGAATATTAGAATGTCACAATGTCAACATGTCAGAATGTGAGAAAGGGAGAATGTCATGATGTCAGAATGTCTTAATGTCAGAATGTCAAATCGTCACAACCTCCCAATTAAAATTCAGGGAATATGACTGTGTGTGAAAGACAGCAACTGTTTTTGACTTTTGTTGTCTCAAAGCTTGCTTCATGAGGTCTTTCTGGCTAGAAGACTCTAATTGACAACTGCTTGGAGAAGCTGATCATCACAAAGGACAATAATACTTGTATGGCACCGAAAGTACTACTCCTGTTGATTTATCTGTTGGGCCAGATGTGTTGGGTGGGCACAAATCAAACTAATGCCAGAACACGGAGGCAGCTAAAGAAAGCAGGATAGACACCCTGTTGTCCCTACAAGACAAGCCTCTCTTAAAACAAAACACCCACATGAATGGTGAGGAGCTTTCCTCCTTCAAGGTTTGAAAATTTAAAGCAAAACTGACCTTTAGGTTTAATCCCCTCGATAACCAGAGTCTGGAATGTGATGAATATGCATGTGCTACACCTTTAAATAGCTATTCATTTCTGTCTTACGTGCGCATGTTTGGTGAAGCAATCCCCCATGTACCCAGCGCGCCGCTTGACAGAACTCATTGGTGTGTCGAGTTGCTCAGTTGGTTTTCTCGACACCACTAAACCAAAGACTTTGAAGAAGAGACTTTCCTGAGGGAAAAACCTCTTTGGAAGAACCCCCCTGCACAGCGCCTGCTTGCTGCAAAACTTCCCGGCTTTCTCCCATCCCCCGCGGAGACCAGACGAATTCCTGAGACCAACGGACTACGGACCTCGCCAGATCCACGGTGCTGATGCTCTCTCTTTCTCTTTCTTGCTTTCTGCCAAGTCTCTTCGCTTTTCATCTCTTTTCTATCACCCATCTTCCCTTCCCCATATCCCTAAAAAACTACTTATTGTAATAAACTGGTTGGGCTAAAATTTGAACCATTGCCTTTTAATCTCACCATCGGGTATACACATACATATAAAGAACCTCATCTCCCTCCTTTATTTTGGAGCGTGACACTGTGTCAAAACGTCACAATGAGAGAATATGAAAAAGTGAGAACATCACAATGACCGAATGTCAGAATGTCGCAATTAGAAAATCGGGGAATATCAAAATGTCACAACGTCACAATGAGAGATAATAACACCAAGTGAATGACAATGTCACAGTGTCACAATGAGAGGATCTCAGAATGTCAGAACTTCAAAATGTCAAAATGTCACAAAGTCCAAATATCACAATGACAGAATGTCAGAATGACAGATTCCCACCGTTTCAGAATGTCAGAATGTGGTAATGAGAGAAAGTCAAAATATCGGAATGTCAGAATGTCACAAGGAGAGAATGTCAGAGTGTCACAATGCTATAATGTCAAAATGTCAGAACATCAGAAGGTCAGAATATCACAATGTCACAACGAGAGAACCTCAAAATGTCACCAAGAGAGACTGTCAAACTATCAGAATGTGAGAATGAGTGAATGTCACAATGAGAGATGGCCACAATTTTAGAATGCCAGATTGTGAGAATGTCAGAATGTGAAAACGCCAGAATGGGAGTGAGTGAATGTCACAACATCAAAATGTCATAACGTCAGAATGTCAGAATGAACCAATGTGAGAGTGCCTGAATGTCACAGTATGAGAACGTCACAATATCACAAATCTCAGAATTTCAGTGTCAGAATGAGAGAATGTCACAATGCCACAATGAGAGAATGTCGCAATTACAGATTATTGATATATCAGAATGTCAGAATACGAGAAAGTGAGAATGTCCCAATGTCAGAATATCAGAATGAGGGAAAGAGAGAATGTCATGATTCCAGAATGTCAAATTGTCACAAAGTCACAATATCACAATGAGAGAATATCAGAAAGTGAGAATTATGACAGTGACTGAATGACACATTGTGAGAATGTCAGAATGTCAGAACGTCAGAATATCAGAATTACAAAATCAGGGAATATGACTGTGTCACAATGTCACAAAGAGAGAATATGAAAAAGTGAGAATATCACAACGACCGAATGTCAGAACGTGACAATGTCACAATGTCAGAATGAGGGAAAGAGAGAATGTCATGAAGTCAGAATGTCAACTTGTCACAATGCCACAATAGCACAGTAAGAGAATATCAGAAAGTGAGAATTATGACAGTGACTGAATGTCACGATGTGAGAAAGTCAGAATATTAGTATAGGGCAAATAACCCCCAAAAAAGCACTCCATGGAAATTGTGCGAAAGGCGGTATATTTTAGGTAGGCTTAAGAAAATGGTATACAAACAAGAAGAAAAGAGAGGAGCTCACCTTGATGATGGTCGAGGCTCGCTAATAACTCCAAAAGGGAGGGATCTCTAACAAGAGAACCTTCCCTGCTGGAGGTCAGCCCTTAAATGGGGTCTTGGCAGAGGTGGAGTCAAACTCCACCCCTTCCAATCACACTCACTTGTGCCCCTGCAGCTGACTCAGGGCTTGCCTCAGGTGATCAATCAGTGGTTCAGGCCATGATTCAACAGTTCCCATACAATTAGAATGTCAGAATGTCACCATGAGAGTATCTCAGAATGTCACAATGTCAGAATGTCACAATGATAGAATGTCAAAATGGCAGCATGTGTCTGTGAGAGAATGCCACAATGACAGAATAGAAATATGTCAGAATATAGCAATGAGAGAATGTTAGAATGCAACAATGTCAACATGTCAGAATGGGAGAAAGTGAGAATGTCATGATGTCAGAGTGTCTTAATGTCAGAATGTCAAATCTTCACTGTGTCACAACTACAAGATTAGGGAATATGACTGTGTCAGAAAGTCACAATAAAAGGAGATGAAAAAGAGAGAATATCACAATGACCGAGTGTCACAATGTAAGAAAGTGAGAATGTGAGAATGTCAAAATGTCAGAATGACAGAATATCACTATGTCACAATGTCGCAATGTCTCAATGTCAGAATATCAATATGTAACAGTGTAAGAACGTCACAAATACCACAATGGGAGAATGACAGATTGTCACGATTACAGAATTTCAGAATGTGAAAATATCAGAATGTCACAATGTCAGATTCTGAGAATGTCACAATGACAGAATGTCAGAATGAAAGATTTTCCAAATTCCAGAATGTCACTATGTCACAACGTCAGAATGACGCATTGTCAAAATGCTAGAATGTCACAATGTCACAAGGTGAGAACATCACAATGGCAGATTGTCATAATGCCAGAACATCAGAAGGTGAGAATATTAGAATGCCACAATGTCACAATGTCACCATGAGAGTATCTCAGAATGTCACAATGTCAAAATGTCAGAATGAGGGAAAGAGAGAATGTCATGATGTCAGAATGTCTTAACGTCAGAATGTCAAATTGTCACAACGTCACAATATCACAATGAGAGAATATCAGAAAGTGAGAATATGACAATGACCGAATGACACATTGTGAGAATGTCAGAATGCCAGAATGTCAGAATGTCAGAATGTCAAAATGTGTGAATGTCTGAATGTCACCATGAGAGAGAGTCAGAGTTTTACAATGTCACAATGTGAGAATGTCTGAACGTCAGAATGAGGGAGAGTTAGAATTTCAGAATGTCACAGTGTCACAATGTCATCATGTCACAATATCAGAATGTTGCATTGTCACAATGTGAGAATGACAGGTTGTCACAATTCCAGAATTTCAGAATGTCAACATGTCTGAATGTCACAATGTCACAATTTCACTATGTCACAACGCTAGAATGTCATAATATCAGAAAGTGAGAATATCACAATGGCAGATCGTCATAATGCCAGAACTTCAGAAGGTGAGAATATTAGAATGTCACAATGTCACAATGTTACAATGTGAGTATCTCAGAATGTCACAATGCCAGAATATCAGAATGGCAGAATATGAGAAAGTGAGAATGTCACAATGTCAAAATGTCAGAATGAGAGAAAGAGAGAATCTCATGATGTCGGAATGTCTTAATGTCAGAATGTCAAATTGTCACAACGTCACGATATCACAATGAGAGAATATCAGAAAGTGAGAATATGACAATGACCGAATGACACAATGTGAGAACGTTAGAATGTGAGAATGTCAGAATTGGAGAATGTCACAGAGTCACAATGACAGATTGCCACAATTTCAGAATGTCAGTGTATCACAATGCCACAAAGTCACAATATCAGTATGTCATGAAGATAGAATGTCACAATGACAACATATGACTGTGACAGAACGTCACAATGTCAGATGATAAATATGGCCGAAAATCACAATGAGAGAATGTTAGAATGTCACAATGTTAACATGTCAGAATGTGAGAAAGTGAGAATGCCACAATGCCACGATGTGAGAATCTCACAATGTCACAATGAGAGAGAGTCAGAATTTCACAGTATCAGAATTTTGCATTGTCACAATGTGAGAATGACAGATTGTCACATTTCCAGAATTTCAGAATGTCACAATTCCAGAATTTCAGAATGTCCAAATATCTGAATGTCACAATAGCAGAATGTGAGAGTATCACAATGACAGAATGTCAGAATGACAGGTTGTCACAATTCCAGAATGTCACTATGTCACAATGCTAGAATGTCAGAATGTCAGAATGTGAAAATAGCACAAGGGCAGGTTGTCATAATGCCAGAACTTCAGAATGTGAGAATATTAGAATGTCATAATGTCAGAATGGGAGAATGTCACAATGGCAGGTTGTCATAATTCCAGAAGTTCAGAATGGGAGAATATTAGAATGTAACAATGTTGCAATGTGACAATGAGAATATCTCAGAATGTCACAATGTCAGAATGTCAGAATGCCAGAATAAGAGAAAAGAAAGGTATGAGGAGGCTATGGGGAAGCTATGGGGCAGCTATTGGGCAGCAGTGGGGCAGCTATGGGGCAGTAGTAGGGCAGCTATAAGGCAGCTATGGGGCAGCAGTGGGGCAGCTATGGGGCGGCTATGAGGAAGCCATTGGGCAGCTATGGGGCAGAAGTGAGGCAGCAATCAGGCAGCAGTGAGGCAGCTATGAGGAGGCTATGGGGCAGCTATGGGTCAGCTATCGAGAGGCTATGGGGCAGCTATTGGGCGGCGATGAGGCAGACATGGGGCAGCTATGGGGGAGCAGTGAGGCAGCTATGGGGAGGCTATGGGGCAGTAGTTGGGCAGCTATAGGGCGGCTATGGGGAAGCCATTGGGCAGCTATGGGGCAGTAGTGAAGCAGCTATGGGTCAGTAGTTTGGCAGCTATGACGAGGCTATGGGAAGGCCATGGGGAAGCGATGGGGCAGCTCTGAGGCAGACAAAATGTAGCTATGGGGGAGCAGTGAGGCAGCTATGGGGTGGCTATGGGGCAGTAGTGGGGCAGCTATGGGGCAGCTATGAGGTAGCCATGGGGCAGCTATGGGGAAGCAGCGAGGGAGCTATGGGGTAGCAGTGAGGCAGCTATGATGAGGCTATGGGGAGGCTATGGGGCAGCCACGGTGCAGCTATGGGGCAGCAGTGGGGCAGCTATGGGCAGCAGTAAGGAAGCTATTGAGAAGGCTATGGGGGCAGCTATGGGGTGGCTATGGGGCAGCTATAGAGCGGCAATGTGGCAGTAGTGGGGCACCTATAAGGCAGCTATGGGGCAGCAGTGGGACAGCTATGGGGCGGCTATTAGGCAGCCATGGGGTGGCAATGGGGCAGCAGTGAGGCAGCTATGGGGCGGCTATGGGGCTGAAGTGGGGCAGCTATGAGGAGTCTCTTGAGAGGCTATGGAGCAGCTATGGGGCAGCAGTGGGGTAGCAGGAGGAGACTATGGGGAGGCTATGAAGCAGGTATGGGGCAGCAGTGGGGCAGCTATGGGGCGACTATGGGGCAGCAGTTGAGCAGCTATGGGGTAGCCATGGGGCAGCTATGTGGCAGTAGTGAAACAGCTATGGTGTAGCTATAAGCGAGCCTTGGGGCAGCAAGGGGCAGTAGTAAGGCAGCTATGGGGCAGCAGTGGGGCAGCTATGATGAGACTATGGGAAGGCCATGAGGAAGCTATGGGGCATCTTTGAGGCAGACAAAAAGTAGCTGTGGGGCTGCAGTGAGGCAGCTATGGGGCAGCTGTGGGGCAGCTATTGTGTAGCAGTGAGGCATCTATGAGGAGGCTATGGGGAGGATATGAGGCAGTTATGGGGCAGAAGTGAGGCAGCTATGGGGTGGCTATAGGGCAGCAGTGGGGCAGGTATGGGGCAACAAAGAGGCAGCCATGGGGCAGCAGTGGGGCAGCTTTGAGGCTACGGGGCGGCTATGGGGCAGTAGTGGGGTAGCTATGGGGCAGCAGTGAGGAAGCTAAGGGGAAGCAATGGGGCAGCTTTGAGGATGCTATTGGGAAGCCATGGGGCAGCAATGGGGCGGCTATGAGGCAGCGACGGGGAAGCTATGGGGCAGCAGTGAGGCAGGTATGGGGCAGTAGTAAGGCAGCTACGGGGCAGCAGTGGGGCAAATATGAGGAGGCTCTGAGGAAACTATGGGGCAGCTATGGGGCAGCAGTGAGGCAGTTATAGAACAGGTATGAGGCACTTATCAAGCAGCTATGGGTCAGCTATGAGGAGGCTATGGGGCAGATGTGGTGCAGCAGTGGGGCAGCTAAGGCAGCTATGGGGAGGCTATGGGGCAGCAGTGTGGGCAACTATGAGGAGACTATGGGGAGGCTATGAGGCAGCTATGGGGCAGTAGTCGGGCAGCTATTGGACGGCTATGAGGCAGCCATGGGGCAGCTATGGGGCAGCAGTGAGACAGCTATGGGGCAAGTATGGGGAGGCTATGGGGCAGCGACGGGGTGGCTATGGGGCAGTAGTGGGGCAGCTATGGTGAGGTTATGAGGCAGCCATGGGGTAGGTATGAAAAACCAGTGAGGCAGCTATGGGGCAGTAGTGGAGCAGCTATGAGGCAGCGGTGGGTCAGCTATGGGGTGGCTATGAGGCAGCAGTGGGTCAGCTATGGGGTGGCTATGAGGCAGCCATGGGGCAGCTATGGGACAGCAGTGGGGCAGCTATGAGGTAGCCATGGGGCACCTATGGGGAAGCAGCGAGGGAGCTATGGGGTAGCAGTGAGGCAGCTATGAGGAAGCTATGGGGAGGCTATGGGGAGGCTATGGGGCAGATATGTAACGGCTATGAGGCAGCCACGGTGCAGTTATGGGGCAGCCACGGTGCAGCTATGGGGCAGCAGTAAGGAAGCTACGAGAAGGCTATGGAGGCAGCTATCGGGTGGCTATGAGACAGCTATGGGGCAACTATGAGGCAGCCGTAGGGCAGCTATGGTGCAGCAGTGAGGCAGCAATTAGGCAGAAGTTGGGCAGATATGGGGCAGCAGTGAGGCAGCTATGAGGAGGCTATGGGGCAGCTATGGGGCAGCAGAGAGGCAGCTATGGGGCACGAGTGAGGCAGCTATGGGTTAGCTATGAGGAGGCCTTGAGGAGGCTATGGGGCAGATATGGGGCAGCAGTGGGGCAGCTAAGGCAGCTATGGGAAGGCTATGGGGCAGCAGTGTGGGCAACTATGAGGAGACTATGGGGAGGCTATGAGGCAGCTATGGGGCAGCAGTCGGGCAGATATAAGGCAGCTATTGGGAAGCAGTGGGGCAGCTATGGGGCGGCTATTAGGCAGCCTTTGGGCACCTATTGGGCAGCAGTGAGGCAGGTATGGGGCAGCTATGGGGCAGCTATGAGGACGTTATGGGGCAGCTATGGGGCAGCAGTGGGGCAGCAATAACGCAGCAGTGGGGCAGCTATGGGGCAGTAGTGGGGCAGCAATGAGGACGCTATAGGGAGACTATGGGGCATGTATGGAGCGGCTAGGAGGCAGCTATGGGGCAGGTATGAGGCAGCCATGGGGTGGCTGTGGGGCAGCAGTGAGGCAGCTATGAAGAGGCTATGGAAATGCTATAGGGCAGCAGTGGGGCAGCTACGGAGCGGCTATGAGGCAGCCATTTTGCATCTATGGGGCAGCAGTGGGGCAGCTACGAGGAAGCTATAGGGCAGCTATGGGACAGCAGTGGGGCAGCTATGGTGCGGCTATGAGGCAGCCATGAGGCAGACACGGGGCAGCAGTGGGGCAGCTATGGTGCGGCTATGAGGCAGCCATGAGGCAGATATGGGGCAGCACTGGGGCAGCTATGAGCAGGCTTTGGGGCGGCTGTGGAGCAGCAGTGGGGAAGCTATGGGGCAGTAGTGGGGCAACTATAAGTTAGCAGTGGGGCAGCTATGGGGCGGCTATGGGGCAGCAGTGGGGCAGCTATGAGGAGGTTATGGGGCAGCCATTGGCAGCTATGGGGCTGCAGTGAGGCAGCAATGGGGCAGCAGTGGGGCAGCTATGGGGCGGCTCTAAGGCAGCAGTGATGCAGATATCGGGCAGCTCTGAGGAGGCTATGAGGCCGCTATGAGGCAGTAGTGGGGCAGCTATGGGGCAGCAGTGGGGTGGCTATGTGGCAGCAATGGGGCAGCCATGGGGCAGGTATGGGGCTGCAGTGGGACAGCTATGAGGAGGCTATTGGGCAGGTATAGAGCGGCTATGTGGCAGTAGTCGGGCAGCTATTGGGCAGCTATTGGGAAGCCGTGGGGCAGCTATCGGGCGGCTATTATACAGCCATGGAGCAGCTATGGTGCAGCAGTGTTGCAGCTATGAGGAGGCTATGGGGAGGCTATGGAGCAGCTATGGGGCGGCTATCTGGTGGCTATGAGGCAGCTATCGGGCAGCTCTGAGGAGGCTATGGGGCCACTATGAGGCAGTAGTGGGGCAGCTATGGGGCAGCAGTGGGGTGGCTATGGGGTGGCAGCGGGGCAGCAGTGGGGCAGCCATGGGGCAGCTATGGGGCTGCAGTGGGGCAGCTATGAGGAGGCTATGGGGCAGCAGTGGGGCTGCTGGTTTCCCCCCGCTTCTTTTGTTGGAGTCCTCGCCCCTTCCATGGTTGCCCACCAATGAGGACTGGCTGATCCCTCCCCCACATCGACGGCCCCGGACCCACAACCCCGACCCCAGCCCCATAACCCCGACCCCACATCTGCAGCCCCAGCCCCATAACAGAGCCTTCAGACCCCTAACTGAGCACCCGAACTTAGAACCGAGCATCGAGCCCCATTAGCCCCAACCCCAGCCCCACATCCCCGTCCCTCACCCAACTCCGCCCCACCCCACCCACACCCTATTCCCCCCTTCTCCCTCCGCCACCCCACTCCTCCCCCCCTCCCCTTTCCCACCTGCGTGTGCGCGAGCAGCCGCTGTAGCTCCCCCAGGAGCTCCACGTTGCGCGACCTCCCCCCCCGCCAACGCCATGGCCGAACAGCCCCACCCCCACTGCGCGCGGCTCTGGGAATAGCACTACGCGTGCGCCTGTCCCGGAAGCCGGAAACGGAAGTCCCCCCCCCCCCGCAGATGAACGGAGCGGTGGAGTACTATGGCGGCGGCGGTGGCGGCGCCGCGGAAACCGCGGAAACCGCGCGTTGGAGCGGCGGCGGCGGCGGCGGCTCCGTTGCCGTGGGAACCGCGGAAACTGCGGAAACTGCGGAAACCGCGCGTTGGAGCGGCGGCGGCGGCGGCGGCTCCGTTGCCGCGGAAACCGCACGTTGGAGCGGCGGCGGCGGCTGTACGGGAGGCACTGTGAGCTTTGGGGGTGGGGCTGGGCAGGGGCAGCGGCAGCGGCAGCGGCAGCGGGGGAGGGGCGGGGCAGGATTCCGGGGCCGCGCGGCGCTCTCTTTTTTCCCCTAGCACTTGTAACATCTATGAGGAGGCTATGGGGAGGATATGAGGCAGCTATGGGGTGGCTATGGGGCTGCAGTAAGGCAGGTATGGGGCAGAAATGAGGCAGCCACGGGGCAGCAGTGGGGCAGCTATGGGGCAGCTATGGGACAGAAGTGGGGCAGCTCTAAGGGTAGCCATGGGGCAGTTATGGGGCAAGAGTGGGGCAGGTATGGGGCGGCTATTAGGCAGCCATCAAGCAGCTATGAGGCAGTAGTGGGGCAGCTATGAGGAAGCAGTGATGGAGCTATGGAGTAGCAGTGAGGCAGCTATAAGGAGGCTATGGGAGGCTATGGGGCAGCTATGGTGCATCAGTGAGGAAGCTATGGGGTGGCTTTGGGGCAGCATTTTGGCAGCTATGGGGCAGCAGTGGGACAGCTATGAGGAGGCTATGGGGAAGCTATGTGGCAGCAGAGAGCTAGCTATGGGGCAGCTATGAGGAGGCTAAGGGGAGGCTATGGGGCAGCTATAGAGCGCCTATGTGGCAGTAGTTGGGCAGATATAAGGCAGCAGTGGGGTAGCTATGGGGCGGGAATTAGGCAGCCATGGGGCACGTATGGGGCAGCAGTGAGGTAGCTATGGGGCAGCTATGGGTCAGCTATGAGGAGGTTATGGGGAGGCAATGGAGCAGCAGTGGGGCAGATATGGGACGGTTATTAAGAGGCTATGTGGCAGCTATGGGGCATTAGTGGGGCAGCTATGGGGAAGTAGTGGGGCAGATATGGGGCAGCAGTGAGGCAGCTATGGGGTAGCTATGAGAAAGCTATGGGGCAGCAGTGAGGAAGTAGTGAGGCAGCTATGAGAAGGCTGTGGGGAAGCTATGGGGCAGCTATGGGGCACCAGTGAGGCAGATATGGGGCACCAGTGAGGCAGCTATAGGGAGGCTACGGGGCAGCAGTGAGGGAGTAGAGAGTCAAATATGGGGCATTAGTGCGGCAGCTATGGGGCATTAGTGGGGCAGTTATGAGGAGGCTATGGGGAGGCTATGGAGCAGCTATGGGGCAGCTATAGGGCAGCAGGGAGGTAGCAATGGGGCAGCAGTTGGGAAGCTATGATGAGGCTATGGTGAGTCTACGGGGCAGCTATGGTACACCAGTGAGGCAGCCATGGGGCAGCTATGGTACACCAGTGAGGCAGCCATGGGGCAGCTATGGGGCACCAATGGGACAGTTATGAGGAGGCTGTGGGGAAGCTATGGGGCAGCTATGGGGCAGCAATGAGGAGGGTATGGAGAGGCTATGGGGCAGCTATGGTGCAACAGTGAGGCAGCTATGGGGTAGCTTTGAGGAGGCTGTGGGGAGGATATGGGGTAGATATGTGGCAACGGTGAGGTAGCTATGGGGAAGCTATGGGGCAGCAATGAGGGAGTAGTCGGTCAGCTATGGGGCATTAGTGCTGCAGCTATGGGGCCGAGTGGGGCAGTTAAGAGGAGGCTATGGGGAGGCTATGGGGCAGCTATTGGACAGCATTGA
The DNA here is from genome assembly GCA_023055505.1 of Callipepla californica brunnescens. Taxonomy (NCBI): domain Eukaryota; kingdom Metazoa; phylum Chordata; class Aves; order Galliformes; family Odontophoridae; genus Callipepla; species Callipepla californica. Next base: position 245,068 of record JALIRH010000200.1, on the reverse strand, counting down.
GCTAGCTTTAGAACAGCTATGAGGAGGCTATGGGGCAGATATGGGGCAGCAGTCGGGCAGCTATGGGGCGGATATGGAGCAGCAGTGGGGCAGGTATGGGGCAGTAGTAAGACAGCTATGTGGCAGCAGTGGGGCAGATATGAGGAGGCTATGAGGAGGCTATGGGGCGGCTATGAAGCAGCAGTGAGGCAGTTATGAGGCGGCTATGGGTCAGATATGTGGCAGCAGTGAAGCAGCTATGGTGCGGCTATAAGGCAGCCATGGGGCAGCTATGGGTTAGCAGTGAGTCAGCTATGGGGCAGCAGTTGGGCAGCTATGAGGAGGCTATGGGGCAGCTATGGAGCAGATTTGAAACAGCTTTGGGGCGGCTGTGGGGCAGTAGTTTGGCAGCTATGAGGCAGCAGTTGGGCAGCAGTTGGGGCAGTAGTGAGGCAGCTATGTGGCAGCTCAGGAGAGGCTATGGGGCAGCTATGGGGCATTAGTGGGGCAGCTATGGGGAAGTAGTGGGGCAGATATGGGGCAGCAGTGAGGCAGCTATGGGGTAGCTATTGGGCAGTAGTGGGGAAGCAGTGAGGCAGCTATGGGGCAGCAGTTGGGCAGCTATAAAGAGGCTATGGAGAGGCTGTGCGGCAGCTATGGTGCATCAGTGAGGAAGCTATGGGGCGTCTTTAGGGCAGCAGTTTGACAGCTATGAGGCAGTCACGGGGCAGCTATGGGACAGCAGTGGGACAGCTATGAGGAGGCTAGAGGGCAGCTATGGGGCAGCTCTGAGGAGGCTATGGGGAGGCTATGGGGCAGGTATATAGTGGCTATGTGGCAGTAGTCGGGCAGATATAAGGCATCAATGGGGCAGCAGTGGGGCAGCTATTGGGCGGCTATTAGGCAGCCATGGGGCGGCTATGGGGCAGCAGGGAGGTAGCAATGGGGCAGCAGTGGAGCAGCTATGATGAGGCTATGGCGAGGCTCTGGGGCAGCTATGGTGCACCAGTGAGGCAGCTATTGGGTAGCTATGAAGAGGCTGTGGGGAGGCTATGGGGCAGATATGTGGCAACGTTGAGGTAGCTATTGAGAAGCTATGGGGCAGCAGTGAGGCAGTAGTGGGTCAGCTATGGGGCATTAGTGCTGCAGCTATGGGGCCGCAGTGGGGCATCTAAGAGGAAGCTATAGGGAGGCTATGGGGCAGCTATGGGGCAGCAGTGAGCTAGCTATAGAACAGCTATGAGGAGGCTATGGGGCAGCTATGGAGCAGATTTGAAACAGCTTTGGGGCGGCTATGGGGCAGTAGTTTGGCAGCTATGAGGCAGCAGTTGGGCAGCTATGGGGCAGTAGTGAGGCAGCTATGTGGCGGCTCAGGAGAGGCTATGGGGCAGCTATGGGGCATTAGTGGGGCAGCTATGGGGAAGTAGTGGGGCAGGTAAGGGGCAGAAGTGAGGCAGCTATGAGGTAGCTATGAGGAGGCTATGGGGCAGTAGTGGGGAAGCAGTGAGGCAGCTATGGGGCAGCAGTTGGGCAGCTATGAGGAGGCTATGGGGAGGCTATGGGGCAGCAGTGAGGCAGTTTTGGGGCACCAGTGAGGCAGCTATGGGGAGGCTACGGGGCAGCAGTGAGGCAGCTATGGGGCAGCAGTTGGGCAGCTATGGGGAGGCTATGGGGCAGCAGTGAGGCAGTTTTGGGGCACCAGTGAGGCAGCTATGGGGAGGCTACGGGGCAGCAGTCGGGCAGCTATGGGGCGGATATGGAGCAGCAGTGGGGCAGATATGAGGAGGCTATGAGGAGGCTATGGGGCAGCAGTGAGGCAGCTATGGGACAGGTATGAGGCACTTATCAAGCAGCTCTGGGGCAGCGGTGTGGCAGCTAAGAGGAGGCAATTGGGAGGCTATGGGGCAGCTATGAAGCAGCAGTGAGGCAGCTATGGGGCGTCTATGGGGCAGCAGTGGGGCAACTATGAGGAGACTATGGGGAGGCTATGGGGCAGCTATTGGGCAGCAGTGAGGCAGCAATGAGGCAGCTATGAGGAGGCTATGGGAAGCCGATGAGGCAGCTATAGAGCGGCTATGGGGCAGTAGTGGGGCAGCTATTGGGCAGCTATTGGGCACCATGGGGCAGCAGTGAGGCAGCTATGGGACGGCTATGGGGAGGCTATGGGGCAGGTATGGGGCAGCAGTGGGGCAGCTATGGAGCAGATATCGAGAGGTTATGAGGCAGCTATGGGGTGGCGATGAGGCAGACATAGGGAAGCTATGGTGGAGCAGGGAGGCAGCTATGGGGTGGCTATGGGGCAGCAGTGAGACAGCTATGGGGCAAGTATGGGGAGGCTATGGGGCAGTAATGGGGCAGCTATTGGGCGGCTATGAGGCAGCCATGGGGTACGTCTGGGGCACCAGTGAGGCAGCTATGGGGAGGCTATGGGGCAGCCATGGGGTACGTCTGGGGCACCAGTGAGGCAGCTAGGGGCAGCAGTGAGGCAGCTATGGGGAGGCTATGGGGCAGCAGTGAGGCAGTAGTGGGTCAGCTATGGGGCATAAGTGCTGCAGCTATGGGGCTGCAGTGGGGCAGCTAAGAGGAAGCTATGGGGAGGCTATGGGGCAGCTATTGTGCATCAGTGAGGAAGCTACGAGGCGGCAATGGGGCAGCAGTTTTGCAGTTATGAGGCAGCTATGGGGCAGCAGTGAGGCAGCTATGAGGAGACTATGGGGAGGCTATGGGGCAGAAGTGGGGCAGCTATGGGGTAGCCATGGGGCAGCCATCAAACGGCTATGGGGCAGCAGTGGGGCAGCTAAGAGGAGGCTATGGACCAGCTATGGGGCGGCTACAAGGCAGCCATGGGGCAACTATGGGGAAGCAGTGAGAGAGCTATGAGGAGGCTATGGGTAGGCTATAGGGCAGGTATTGGACAGCTATGAGGCAGCCATGGTGCAGCTATGGGGCAGCAGTGGGGCAGCAATGGGGCGGCTATTAGGCAGCCATGGGGTGGCAATGGGACACCAGTGAGACATCTATGGGGTGGATATGTAGCAGCAGTGGGGCAGGTATGGGGCAGTAGTGGGGTAGCTATGAGGAGGCTACGGGGCAACTATGGGGCAGCAGAGAGGCAGCGATGGGACAGGTATGAGGAGGCTATGGGGAGACTACGGGGCAGCTATGAAGCTGCAGTGAGGCAGCTATGGGGCGGCTATGGGGAGGCTATGGGGCAGCTATGGAAAAGCTATGAGGCAAGCATGGGGCTGCAGTTGGGCAGCTCTGGGGCCGCATTGAGGAAGCTATGGGGCAGCTCCGAGGAGCCTATGCAGCAGCTATGGAGCGGCTATGAGGCAGCTATGGGGCAGGTATGAGGCAGCCATGGGGCGGCTGTGGGGCAGCAGTGAGGCAGCTATGAAGAGGCTATGGGGAGGCTATGGGGCAGCAGTGGGGCAGCTACGGGGCGGCTATGAGGCAGCCATTGGGCATCTAAGGGGCAGCAGTGGGGCAGCTATAAAGAGGCTATGGGGAGGCTATGGGGCAGCTATGGTGCATCAGTGAGGAAGCTATGGGGCGTCAATGGGGCAGCAGTTTGACAGCTATGAGGCAGCCACGGGGCAGCTATGGGGCAGCAGTGGGACAGCTATGAGGAGGCTATAGGGCAGCTATGGGGCAGCTCTGAGGAGGCTATGGGGAGGCTATGGAGCAGCTATGGGGCAGCAGTGAGGAAGCTATGGGGTGGCTATGGGGCGGCTATGAGGCAGCTATGGGGTAGCAGTGAGACAGCTATGAGGAGGCTACGGGGAGGCTATAGGGCAGTTATGGGGCGGGTATTAGACAGCCATGGGGCGGCTATGGGGCAGCAGGGAGGTAGCAATGGGGCAGCAGTGGGGCAGCTATGATGAGGCTATGGCGAGGCTCTGGGGCAGCTATGGTGCACCAGTGAGGCAGCTATTGGGTAGCTATGAGGAGGCTGTGGGGAGGCTATGGGGCAGATATGCGGCAACGGTGAGGCAGCTATTGGGAAGCTATGGGGCAGCAGTGAGGCAGTAGTGGGTCAGCGATGGGGCAGCAGTGAGGCAGCTATGGGGCTGCAGTGGGGCATCTAAGAGGAAGCTATGGCGAGGCTATGGGGCAGCTATGGGGCAGCAATCGGGCTTTCCCACAAAGCGACACAATCCATCTGTGAACAGGGCGTATCTCTTTTCATCTTCTGTTAGTTCATTATATGGTGAGGCTTCTTTAGCACGTGACACCTCCTCTGCTGGTGTTGTTCCAAACTTTTTACCTTCAGGCCAGTCCATGATCACCTCCAGGATTCCTGAACGGTTGGGGTTCCCCATCCGAGCTCGCTGTGTAATCAGCGCAATCCACTTACTCCAAGTGGCATCAGTAGCATGATGGGTAGAGGGAACTGTTCCTTTAAACATCCAGTTCAGTACTGGCAGTCGAGGTGCCAGAAGGAGCTGCGTTTCAGTACCGATTACTTCAGAAGCAGCTCGAACCCCCTGATATGCGGCTAAGATCTCCTTCTCAGTTGGAGTGTAGCGCTCCTCAGACCCCCTGTATGCTCGACTCCAGAAACCAAGGGGTCGGCCTCGGGTCTCTCCAGAAGCTCTTTGCCACAACCTCCAAGTGGGACCTTCCTTTCCAGCAGCAGTGTAGAGGATGTTCTTTACATCCTGTCCCGTCCGCACTGGCCCCAGGGCCACGGCACGGGCTATCTCCTGCTTCATTTGCTCAAAAGCCTGCTGCTGCTCAGGGCCCCACACAAAATCATTCTTCTTCCAGAGGTCACCTGATAAAGGGGGCTCACAATGAGGCTGTAGTTTGGAACATGCAGTCTCCAAAATCCCACTACACCCAGAAAAGCTTGGCTCTCTGTCTTACTGGTGGGTGGAGACATGGCAGTAATTTTGTCAATCCCATCTGTTGGGATGTGACGACGTCCATCTTGCCACTTTATGCCTAGGAACTGAATTTCTTGTGCAGGTCCTTTCACTTTGCTTCGCTTAATAGCGAAGCCAGCTCGCAGGAGGATCTGGATTATTGTCTCTCCTTTCTTAAAAACTTCCTCTGCTGTATTGCCCCATACAGCAATATCATCGATGTACTGCAGATGCTCAGGAGCAGCACCCTGTTCCAATGCAGTTTGGATCAACCCATGGCAAATGGTTGGGCTGTGCTTCCACCCCTGGGGCAAACGGTTCCAGGTGTACTGAACGCCTCTCCAGGTGAAGGCAAACTGTGGCCTGCATTCTGTGGCCAAGGGAATTGAAAAGAAGGCGTTAGCAATGTCAATGGTGGCATACCACTTGGCTGCTTTTGACTCCAGTTCATACTGGAGTTGAAGCATGTCTGGCACAGCAGCACTCAGTGGAGGTGTGACTTCGTTCAGGCCACGGTAATCTACCGTCAACCTCCATTCTCCGTTGGCTTTACGCACTGGCCATATGGGGCTGTTAAACGGGGAGTGAGTTTTGCTGATCACTCCCTGGCTCTCTAGCTGACGAATCAGATGATGAATGGGGAGCAAGGAATCCCTGTTGGTGCGGTACTGCCGTCTGTGCACCGTTTTTGTAGCAATTGGTACCTGTTGCTCCTCCACTTGTAGCAACCCCACAACAGATGGATCTTCTGACAGGCCAGGTAAAACAGATAGTTGCTTAATGCTATCTGTGTCCACAGTAGCTATTCCAAAAGCCCATCGCTACCCCTTGGGATCCTTAAAGTGCCCCCTTCTGAGATAGTCTATACCAAGTATGCGTGGGGCCCCCTGTCCAATCACTATAAGATGCTTCTGCCAGTCTTTACCCGTGAGGCTTATTTCTGCCTCCAGCACAGACAATTCCTGAAAGCCGCCAGTCACTCCAGAGAGATGAATCAATTCTGCCCCTTTATAACTTGAAGGCGTTAGAGTACATTGTGCACCAGTATCCACCAGTGCCTCCTATTTCTGTGGGTTTGATGTGCCAGGCCACCGAATCCACACAGTCCAATACACTCTATTATCCCTCTCCCTCCTCTGGCTGAGGGCAGGGCCCCTCTATTCATTACCTGTAGTGACGGGAACAACTTCGCTGGTAGTCGGTCTGTGTTGTAATTCTCTCACCCGTACTCGCAGTGCAGGGGTGGGTTTTTGATGTCATTCCTTCATATCTTCTCCATTTGCACGTAAGTAACTCCACAAAGCCGCACGCGACATGAAGTTAGTGAAGTTAGTGCTGTCATTTGCTCGAGCAGGATGGCGTTTGCTTCTGATAGCTGCAACCGATTCAACCCTATCAATCAGTTGGGATAATTTTCCCAGTATATCTTCCATTTGTCCTTCTAACTTTGATATGGCTGAAATGGACGTGTATGGCGGCGGAAATTTTTGTTTGAAGTTTTGAAGTGTAAGAATTAGTTCAAAAACTGGGGGTTTTCTGTCTTGGTCCTCATATCTGTTGAACGTTGTCACTAGTGTACCGGCGTACCTTTCTGGTGCTGACTTTGAAAGCTTCTGACATATTTCGGGTGTACTCCTTACTTTCTCCGGATCATGGTCCCGATCGTCAGGATCAAAGGTGGGATCATACAGCATTTCCGCCACAGCTGTTTCTCTCAAATACTGGATGCCTTCCTCAATAGTTTTCCACCTTTTCACTTTAGGTGCCAGGTCACTCTTGTAGGGATATCTTTCCCTCACAGCTACTAGCATTCGTTGCCAGAGGCTGGCGATTCCATCCATATACCTGCTGATTCCTCTGTCGACAGCCGGATCTCGGGCAATGTTTCCTAGTTGGCGAGCTTCGTTACTATCAAGGGACACACTGTTGGCCCGGTTGTCCCAACACCGAAGCAACCAAGTGACAATACTCTCATCTGGACGTCGAATAAACTCCTTTCTTGAGCCTTGGATCTCAGACATTTTCACGGGCCAACGAAACGTCGTAACTTTAACTTTCTCTTCACCTTCATCATCACTTTCTTCTCCATGTCTCTCACTTTTCTTTGTTGCCTTTCTCGATGGTGATGGGGTTGTGGCCACCCCCTCACCTATATCTTCCTCTTCTTTCGGCACCTCTTCTTTGCGTTCTAAGCGCGAGGACACACGTTTCCATTTCTTGCCTTCCACAGGGGCAACTGACTTTGATACTGGTGCTTCCTTTGGCTGGTCAGGTGTGACCGGGAGGTTTTCCTCTTTGGTTTGGGCCTCAGTTTGGACACTCTCTCTCTTCATAATAGTATATAAACCTCAGTAAGCATAGGCCAAGCCCCAGATAAGTGTTCCACCTCAGATCTTTCTGAGCCGCAGCACCCTTTACTCAGATACAGGCCTAGCTCCTCAGGATCCTGCAATTGTTCAGGAGAAAGATCCCATGACACCGGGTGTCCCCATCCTTCTCATTTCTTTCCTAAAACTCTCCACTCTCCCTGCTATTCAACATTCTCTGTTTCTGGGAGAAGCTTCCTGCACATGATGTAAAGTGCTACTACATGCAGGAGGAGCAATATCCCAATTATTAACACCATCCCTAAGCTGTGATCTTGAAAATTCATAAAAAACTGAGAGGGGAACCTGGATACCCATTCAAACATCACATGGTTCGTTAACATGTTATCCTTTGTTCCATTAGCTGGGGTGCCCTGGGATCTGGCAGGTTCCTCTATCATTGCTTTTAATTTATCTATCATACAGGGACCAGACCCAATGGAACAGAATGGCAAACTTAACCAAGTTCCAGTACGTTTTGAGCATTAAGAGGGAAAAAGCGGTGAAGTACAATCCCTGTAAGGGCAGTTTTAACAGAAACAGAAAAGACATCTTTTTATTATTATTTTTTTTTTTCTTGTACTAAAACAATCTGGCAGTACCCAAAAGAAGTTTACAGATATCCCAAAACAACTGACAGTACGCCCGGACTTCAAGGTCGTGTTTTGCTGTACAGCACTTGCAGTACAGATAAGCTTGTTAACAACAGACAGAGATGTACTCTAAAAGTTTGTCTCTGTCTGGCTAAGGCAGCTGGTTGTGTCCCACGTTGGGCGCCAAAAATGTCAGGGGTTTGTGAGCCGGTTCAGCCCGGCCCTGCGACAACCGAGGAAGGAGACCCACAGGCCCACACCCCGGACAAGGGGAAGGGGGAAAGGGAAAAAGGGAGATAAGCCCCAAAACAAAACAGCGGCAATGATCTGAGGGGGAAAAGCTAATTTACTAAATAAGACATCAGGAAGTAAATAACACAGTATAATGCAATACAATTTGGAATTAAGCCCAATGAATCAAACAAAACGAGTAAGACAGAGAGAGAGAGAGAGAGAGAGAGAGAGAGAGTGAGTGCCTGATAAACCGAAGGCCTTGCGCTAACGCTGAAGGCGGACGGCAGCGAGCACCCACTCCTAAGTGATCCTAGAGGAAAGAGAGAATGTCCCGTGACCGCAGAGAGTTTTTATCTGTTCCCTCTGAGCGGAAAACACGTGAAAAAATACAAAGCATTGCCAAGTCCTCTGGGGAATGTAGTTTTCTCCCTGACTCCCAATGCACCACATGATGCCATGATGTGGAATACCAGTACCAAAAAATCATAAAACCATGACACTTCCTTACGGTCTTTTTTGTAGATGGGAGTCACATCGGCAAGCCTCCAATCTTGTGGGACCTCTCCAGATGACCAGGAATGCTGATAGATGACAGAAAGCGGCTTGGCAATCACCTCTGCCAGCTCCCTCAGCACCCTTGGTTGGATCCCATCTGGTCCCATGGACTTGCGGCAGTTCAGATGGAGGAGCAGGTCTCTGACTGTCTCTGCTAGGATCACAGGGGGTGTATGATGCGCTTCGTCCCAGACTTCCAGGTCAGGGCAAAAAGTATCCTGAGTTAACTGATCTGTCTATTGAAGAGAGACGTGAAGAAGGCATTGAGAACCTCAGCCTTTTCCTTATCCTCTGTGGTTCCATTCCCTGCCGCATCAAGTAAAGGAGAGAAATTCTCCTTAGATCTTTTACTGTTAATATATTTGTAAAAGGATTTTTTGCTCTGCTTTACTGCAGTAGCCAGTCTAAGTTGGAGCTGGGCTTTTGCATTTCTAATTTCCTGCCTGTATTGGAGGGGAGCAGAGGCTTGCTTTAAATGTGGAGTAAGGAAGGAAAGGATGGAGAAGGATCTTGTGAACTGAGGTGGGAAGTGGGTATTTAGTCATTGGAAAGCCATTTTGAACTTTTACTACCTGAACGCTGTACATTTTGGGTTAGTCTTCCTTAACTTTCTGTTGGACTTCTTGTTTTTCAATCAGGTGCATCCGTTCTGTGGAGCAGTAGGATACGTGGTTGGGGCGCAGACAGACCGGACTGTACAGGAGCATCTGATAGAAAAACACATGCAGGCAACAAAAGTCAGACGGTACATTTTGTGTATTCAACTAAAGTAAAAGTGCTGAATGTTTGTTGTTATTCCATTTTTTTTCATCTGTGGAATGAAGTGAACTTGGCTGTGCTGAACTTTTATAAAGCAATGGTTGATCTGGCAGTAGAAGTGTTGAAGGAGACCTAAACAACTGAGACTGGTTTAAATCCAGTTGAAGAACTTGACAGAACATGCTTTAACACAGCGTGTAAGATAACCCTAAACGTGAAAGTGACCGTTTTTGTATTAGAAGATAAATGGCGTTTTCATTGACTGAATGGAGTTAGCTCAGTTCTTTTCCACAGAATGTTGATGTTCTGAAGGATCCTGAAGCCGTTACGCAGCTTGGTAGCATTCTGAAAAGCAGCGTAAGGGCATGGAAAGCAGCTGGCCGCCCCTTTGTGATTCAGCTGGGAAGAATTGATTTAGATATGCTGAATATGTCCAAGTGCCCAAGTGAAAACATGTCTGCAGCTCTTGAGGCTGACGGTAAGAAATTGCACGTCCTTCCTAACAGCGGGATGGGCAGTGCACGTGATCAGGTTGTGAATTTGCTGGGCTTATCTCATTGCGTGTCTGTTGGTGGTGGTGGTTTTTGTTGCTTCTTTGTGTGTGCGTTTGGGCAAGAGAATGCCTGAAAATGTGCTTGCTTAGGTTCTTGTTTTTGTTAGCCAGATGTTTTGTTCAAAGAAACTCTGATTCCGGAAGGAGGAAAGCTCTTCAAGTGTGAGTTTAGGAAGGGTACCGGAGACTGCTGACTGATAGCAGTCTTGTGGAGACACAGTTGTAAGTTCTGACTTCATCGTTTTAGATAAGAAAAGACCCTAGGACGTTGGCAGAGTTTTGGTTTGGTGATATTCTACTACTGAAACAGCTTTCTTACAGAAGTGTAACTTCAGTGAAGGCGCCTCAGATTTGTCACAAACTAGACTGGTAATCACTGAGGAGGAATTAGGAGCTACTCGAGTTACCTAACCACTGTTACCTGGAAAAAATTGGGTCTGTGATATCCAAGTAGAATGTGCTGCTGGAGCATCCCTTGAGGAATGAAGTGACTCGGTTATTGGAGCTGTGTTCTGACAGACTTTCTTACCCATGCAATGAATACACCTTGACGTAGCTTCTCAGAACTTAATGCATTCTTTTGATTCTGCAGCTCTAATGGCCAGAAGGTGCTTAAAACAAAAAGAAAACACAACGAGAGAAATAGGAAGCAGTTGCTAGGACTTGTAGTGGTGAGATTTTACTCGAGCAACAGCTATTGAGATGGCACTCGGCTCAGAGTGTGTTCTCACAGTTGTTATCTCTGATGGCAGCAGGAGCAGTTCTGCCTTTGTTTCCCTGGCTGCAGTCTGGTGAGGTTTTCCTTGGATGTACTGTTATGAGTGTGTGTCTGTGCACTCAGTTAGGGCAAGTTCTACTGACGAGACTTGCATGGACTTGGACGTGAGAAAATGAAGTAAGAATTAGGCTCCTTGTAGTAAAGACAAGTTGGAACAATTATGTTTGTGACCAAATCAGGAGCGTGCTTTAGAACACTGTATAGGTTGGTTCTTCTCATCACGCAGTGAGAGCCAGAGGTAAGCATGATCCTGAGAGCTGAAGGAACATTCCCTTCCTTGAAAAAGAAGCTGCAGCATTGTTTCTGAGTTGTACTGGCAGAGTGTGCTGTCAGCAGTAGCACTGGAATACTAAATTGCAACTTGGATCCATGGAGCTGAAGTAATGGGAAAATGGTTTTAATCTGCATAATATGAACGAGAGATCTTCCTTCTTTGTCATTTGGGTATAAAAATGAAACATTCTCAATCTTCTGGAAGGAGTTGAGGGGAATCTGTTTGTTGACGCATCTTAACCCAGATTCAGTGCAGCTTTGCTACCTTTCAGGCGAAGTGGAAACCAAGCAGCCCTTGGTTAGAAGGATGAGGACTGTAAAAAGGGAAAGTTTAGAACTGATTTCTGGCTGGGTGAGCAGGTCCAACGATCCTCAGATGGTAAGTAAATATGGCATCCAAAGAGTTGATAGGACACATTCAGGAGGAACTCTGCTCTTTTGCTGCAGTGCAGTTAACACTGTTCTGTTCACAAGAACTGGCTTCAGAACTGCAATATCTGCAGGAAGGATGATAAGCTGTGACCATACAGGGGTAGGCCTGAGCTGTGTTTTGAGTGCTTCAGGTAGTGTCAGCTGAGAGCAGTCCTAAGGGGAAGCAGGAAGGTGTAGGAGAGCCCTCAGGCAAGCACTGCTGGATGAACACAGTGTGTGGGAAGCATGTGGGCGTGTAAGTTCATTTTTAGCTTCTTTCCGAACTGCTGTGTGAGGCTTTGTTGGGTAACTGCACTGCTCTAAGCATGTCTTGCTCTTGATGTAGGTTGCTGAAAACTTTGTTCCTCCCTTGTTGGGTGCCGCTCTCATTGACTACCAGAGAAATGTTCCAGCTGCTAGAGAGCCTGCAGTACTGGGTGCTGTGGCTGTGGCTGTAAAGAAGCTGGGTGGGCACATCGCTGCTGAAATACCTCAGATCTTTGATGCTGTTTTTGAGTGCACGTTAAATATGATCAAGAAGGTATTCCTATGTAAATTTTGGATAACGGAAAAAAAAAGAAAAGGGATTTTATATTCAGGATATTGCAAGAAAGGGGGCAGGGCGTGTTATGCTATGTAGTTTACATAGCATTATTCTGTTGGGTGGAAATGAAGGTGAGGTTGATGAGCTGTGGCTGTCTGGGTGAATGTCTTGATCTCACTGACTTAATTTCTTGATCCAGTTCTGGAATTAAATTCGGAGTTGTTTTTCTGTTCCAGGACCTTGGGATGTCGTGGTCCTGGAAGCTGAAGTCTACTTGAAGTATATTCATACGTCCTTTGAGTAGAAGTATTGATTAGTTCTTGAAGTATTTCTTTCCTGATTTCCGTAGCTGCTAGAGTTTCTGTGTTACGGTTTACAGCAGGTACTTGCATAATAGATGGGTGCCATTTTGCAGCAGTGTGAATCAGAAAGTGTATCCCTGTAGTGGCTGGGTGCTTAACCGCTGAGGCCGTCTGTCCTGTGCCTGTGGAGCAAGTGGTAATTAATGTTGTGCACTGACCAAATGTGGTTCACCCTGCTGACACTGTGTAAGTCCAGCAAATGGTCTTCTCAATCTATGGTGGTGAAAGTATGGGGAAAAATGTTGCTGGGAATCTGGGAACTGCATGCTTTGTTTTGTTTTTAGATTTCCTTAAAGCTGAGATCTCCATGGTAAGCCAGATTTTCTCTCCCAGATTTTCACAGTGAAAAGGCTGTATGGATTCAGGCCTTTTCTGCGACTGGTTAGGGTTAGGGTTTAGGCTAGGGTTAGGGTCAGCTTCAGGGTCAGGGTTAGGGCAAGGGTTAGGTTTTGGTGTAGATTTCGGTTTAGGGTAAGGGTTAGGGATAATTTGAGTGTTAGCGTCAGGGACAGAAGTAGGTGAAGTGTTCATGTTAGGAGTAGCATTAGGGTTAAGTTTAGGGTTAGACTTAGGATTGGATTTGTATGTAGGGTTAGGGGTAGGGTTAGTTTGAGTGTCAGGGTGAGGTAAGGGGTAGGCCTCGGGTTTGGCTTTGTGTTAAGTAAAGGTTTAGGAATAGTTGTAGGGTTAGTGTTTGGATTAGGATTTGGTTTAATATTAGGAACATGTTTTGGGATAGATTTAGGTGAGGGTTGTGGTGATCTGATGCTTTTGGTTAGGTTTAGGGTTGGGCTTCCACTTGGGTTTTGTGGTAGGGTCTGAGTTTGGGTTAGGGTTAGGGTAGAGTTAGAATTAGGATTTGGGAAATGCTTCGAGTTCTGTTTAGGGTAAGGATTAGTGTTAGATTTAGGGTTTGAGTTAGGGTTAGGATTATGGTTAGGACTAGGGTTCTGTTAGGTTTTGGGTTAGGGTTATGGGTAAGTTTGTTTTAGTACTAGGGTAAGGTTATGTTTAGGGTTAGGGTTACGATTAGGGAAAGATTTAGTGATACAGTGTTAGGGTAAGTTTAGGTTATGGAATAGGGTTAGGTGTAAGATTGGGTTTAGTAATAGGGTTAGGTTTAGATTCTGGGTTAGGGTTAGAGATAGGGAAAGGGTTTGGGATTGTTTTAGGTTTTGGATTAGGTTTAGGATTAGGGAAAAAGTTTTTCTCAGTTTTATGATTGTGTTTAGAGCTAGGATTAGGTTGAGTGTTCATGTTAGCATTAGGGGAAGTTTTAGGTTTAGGTTTAGGTTTAGGATGCGATCTGTGTTTAGGGTTAGGGGCAGGGTCAGTTTGAGTGTAAGGGTCAGATTAGGGTTAGGCCTCTGGTTAGGGTTAAGGTTAGGAATAGGATTAGGTTTCAGGTTAGTGTTAGGGTTAGGCCTGGGATTGGTGTTAGGGTTAGGTTAAGGTAAGTCTTGTGGTTAGGGTTAGGTGTAGGAAAAGGGTTTTGGGGATAGGGATAGTGTATAGGTAAGGGTTAGAATTCGATTTAGGATTAGGCTTAGGGATAGGGTTTGTTTGAGTTCTAAGGTTAGATACAGCATTAGAACTAGGTTGAGTGTCAGTGTTAGGATTAGGGTTTGGGTTACTGTTGAGGATAGGAATAGGGATAGGTTTAGGGTTATGCTTAGGGTTCAGGCTAGGTACAGGGTTCGGGTTAGGTTTAAGGTGAGTGTTAGGCTTAGGGTAAGGATTGTGGTAAAAATGAGTTCTCTACTTGTTAATCAAACCGACTCGAGACAGATGTGTCCGTGTTTTTCAGCGTGTTTTTTTTTCTGAGAACTATGTAGTTTGTAGAAGTCTCAAAAGAGATATATCGATGTTTTGTCTAAAAACTGTAGTTTGTGCAAGTTGGAGCCACAGCGCTTAGTTCTAACACCTGGACAATGAACAACAGATAGCAGTGACCTTTGGAGAAACTGCAAAAGAAAAAGAAGTGAAAATCTCCTCTTGAGCGCGCGTGATCGGAGCTGAGGAAAACTATGGCCTTCATCATCTCGATCGCCAGGAGGCAGAGAACGACCCCCAGATAACAGCCAGCGCAGCCCAGGAAGAGAAAGATAAGACATGAATGCAGAGATAAGGGACAATGAAAAGAGGGGTTGGGGGGCCCTGTTGAGCACCTCTGGTGCAGAGGAGACTCCCAGCCGCCCAGCGCTGTTCCGCTCATTTCTTGCTTGCTCAATAAATTCCTTACTGTTGGCAACAGTTGGTGCGTATCGTTCTCTTCACACCTCTAACAATTTGGTGCCGTGACTCGGATCCAGGCGACTCTGCTGTGGAATTCCCACTCCAGGGGAGCACCCCGTCTTCGGACGGCCCCTGGGCTGGGGAACTTCTGTGCAGAGACCTGTAGCTCCGAACTCTAGGTACAGCTCGCAGGTAAAGCTACCGGACATACCACTAGAAAGTCCCCTAGGTTTAATGTTAAAACATTGGGGTGATTCTCCCTCTAGACGAGGAAAGAGTGAGGTGAAGATGGTACATGACTGTATGGAGGTATGGGGAGGAAAGCAGAGAAGGGCAGATCAGCTGTTCTGGCCAGTATTTGGGTCCTTTGAGGACCGGATCTGCCAGGCTCTAAACGCTTATGCAAATGAAAAACAGCCTTTGAATCTGGAAGATGGTGAGTATGCAAATGATGTGTAGAATCTGATATTGGAACCTTTCTGTTCCCCCTAATTAAAAAAAGGAATACAACAGAGGAGGACATTATACACTATCCCCCCGCCTTACGCTCCCCCCGAACAGAATCCAGCGGCTCCGCCGGAGCAAGCTGAATCTGACTTGGGAGATGAACCTGAATGTGAACCCCTAGACTTCCCTAGGAGAAGGATCACTAGAAGGCAAGCTAGGCAGGAGAGGGGTCAAGGAGGAAACGTTCTCCCTTGAAGAGAAATACCTGTAGCTACCGGAGGATCAAAGCCAGGAGCTGGCTATGTTTCAGTTCCCTTCAACTCAGGAGATACATAAGGGAATTTAAGAAGGAGATGGGGAATTTGCTGGAGGATCCTTGAGGGGTCTCCGAGAGGCTAGATCAATCTTCAGGTCCCAACCATTAAACTTGGGATGAAACACAGGCAATTTTGGGCATACTATTTAGAGCAGAAGAAAGGGATATGATCAGGAGGGCAGGTACGTGAATCTGGGATCAGCAACACCCGGCTGGCCCAGGAGCAGATCTAAAGTGACCCTTACAGCGGCCCAATTGGGATAATCAGAGCCAGGAACATGGTACTCACATGGCAGATTTGCGAGTTCTTATTATTCAAGGGATTAGAGAATCTGTCCCTCGGGGACAGAATATCAATAAGGCAAATAAGGCAAGCAACGGAAAAAAGATGAAACTCCTACTGAGTGGTTAGAGAGACTATGCAGAAATGTACAGTTCTATTCAGGATTAGATCCTGCTACCCCGTGGGGCGAGCTCTCCTGAAAACGCGGTTTGAAGCTAGGTCCTGGACAGATATTGGAAGGAAACTAGAGAAGCTGGAGGACTGGCAGGAGAGAGGATTAGATGAATTGCTGAGAGAGGCTCAGAAAGTATACGTTAAGGAGAGAGGAGGAGACTCAGAAGAGGCAAGCTGGAAGTCTGATAGCCGCGGTAAGAGAAGGACAGAAGGGGGCGTTCCAGGCAAGGAGAAGAGGGAATATTCCTCGGGCAGAAAATGCGCTTCAACCCAAGCAGAACAGACCCAGAGATATGAGGACAGTTGAATGCTTCTACTGTCAGAAAAAGGGACACATGAAGAAAGACTGTAGAAAGAGAATCTGGGACGAGCAAATGTTTCAGGAGGACTGAGGGGGTCAGGGACTCTATGTGCTGGGGACCTGGGAAAGAAACAAGCCCTTGATAAAATTGAAATTGGGTTCTCAGCGTCAGGAAATGGAATTTTTGGTAGAGTCTGGGGCAGAAAGATCGACTGTTCAATATTTACCTCGAGGATGTTCTTTATCCTCGGAAGAGCTACAAGTAATTGGAACAAAAGGGGAACCTTTTATGGTACCTGTTGTAAAGCAGGTAGAAATAGAATCACCTAGCACCTATGGAACTGAGTCTTTTTTATTGGTACCTGAAGCAGAATAGAATTTGCTAGGGAGAGATTGAATTGTGGAGTTAGGAATACATTTGGAAGTAAAAGATAGAGAATTAACTGTTCAGCAACGTACTCTAACGATAGAAGATGAGGCTAGAATTAACCCAGAAGTTTGGTAGAGTCCAGAATCAGTAGGGAAGTTAGACATAGAACCCTTTGAAGTGATTCTAAAGGACCCAGGCATTCCAATTAGGGTGAAACAATATCCCATTTCACAGGAAGGTAAATCAGGGCTACAACCTGAAATGGAGAGATTAATATCTAAAGAACTATTAGAGCCTTGTATGTCTCCCTAGAATACTCCCATACTCCATGTAAAAAAAAAAACCTTATGGCACATACAGATTGGTCCACGACTCAAGGGAAATTAAGGAGAGAACAATTCCCCGCTTCCCAGTAGTGGCAAACCCCTATATGCTGCTCGGTCAATTGAAGCCAGAATCTCAGTAGTATAGTGGAATTGATTTCAAGGATGCTTTTTGGACCTGCCCCCTGACGGCAGAATGCAGAGACTACTTTGTCTTCGAGTGGGAAGATCCAAACCCCCATAGAAAACAACAACTCAGAGGGACAGTGCTCCCACAGGGATTCACAGAATCCCTAACTTGTTTGGGCAAGCCCTTGAGCAAGTACTAAAAACTGATGAACTAAACCCACAGGCAACCTTAGTGCAATATGTAGATGACTTACTATTAGCTGGAGCAGGCGAGGAGACAGTTAGACAGGAGAGCATTAAACTATTGCATTTCTTTGGTTCAAAGGGGTTCCAAGTTTCAAAGGCAAAATGCCAATTTACAGAAGAGGAAGTGAAATATTTGGGACATTGGTTAAGCAAGGGAAATAAGACATTAGATCCAGAACGGGCAAATGGGATTTGATCTTGAAAAGCCCCAAGAGGCAAGAGGCAGGTGAGGCAGATGTTAGGGCTGCTAGGATGCTGTCGACAATGGATTGAGAATGATAGCAGTAAGGTAAAGCTTTTATAGCAGAAACTAGTACAAGATGGCTGAAGAAAGTGGAGCCAGGAGGATGAGCAAAGATTAGAAGACTTCAAGGTAGATCTTCTTCATGCACCAGCGTTAAGCTTACCTGATCTAAAAAGCCCATTTTACCTTTTTGTCAATACAGACGAAGGGATCGCTTTTGGAGTAGTGAGCCAGGAATGGGCCGGGAAGAAGAAGCCAGCAGGATACTTTTCAAAACTCTTGGATCCCGTTAGCCGTGGGTGGCCTACCTGTCTACGAGCAATAGTTGCTGTAGCTCTGTTAGTAGAAGAAGCAGGGAAGATGACTTTCAGGGGTGAATTACAAGTGTATAGTCCACATGACAATAAGGGGAGTACTCCAAGAAAAAGCAGAGAAGTGGATTACAGATGCTAGACTATTGAAATAGGAAGGAATCCTAATCCATTCTCCTCAATTAGAAATAGAAACTCCAAGTTTGCCAAATCCTGCTCAATTTTTCTATGGGGAACCAGATGAAGATTTAAGCCATGATTGCATTCAGTGTATAGAGTATCAGGCTAAAAGAGGGGAGGACTTAGAAGAGGAGAAGTTATTAGAAGGGGGCAAATGATTTGTAGATGGCTCCTCCCGGGTGGTAGAAGGAAAAGGAAAATCAGGGGATGCTCTACTAAACGGGAAAACATTTCCAGTAATTGAATCGGGAGCATTGGACAGAACGTGGTCAGCTCAGGCTGTGAAATTCTATACAATCCTTCCAGCCCTTCAAATGTTGAAAGGAAGCATTGGGACTATCTCTACAGATTCTAGGTATGCGTATGGGGTAGTCCATACCTTGGGAAAAAGATGGGAGGAAAGAGGATTGGTAAACTCACCCGGGAAAGGGTTAATTCACCAGTCGTTAAGAAGACAAACTCTGAGGGCAAGAAGAGAACCAGAGAAAAGCGCAGTAGTACACGGAAAGGCACCAGAGGGCGATGTCGGCTGAAATAAGGGGAACTAATTTTGCTGATGAAGAAGCGAAAAGAGCGGCTCCGACAAATGGAGGTTGAGGAAAAGGAGGGAAAATGGTTATTAGCTGATGGAAGAGAGGTAATCCCTAAAGCTTGGAGAAGATGAGAATTTCCTAAGCAGACTCATTGCGGGCTTCAGGCCTTGGTGGACCAATTCACAATGAAATAGATGTGTATAGGCATTTCTAGCATAGCCAAAGGAATTGTAGATCATTGGATGATTTGGAGGAAAGGAAAGAAACAACAACTGAGGGAAAAAATACAGGGAGGAAGGGAATGGGCTGTCAGACCTTTTGCTCAAATGCAGATAGACTTCACAGATCTCCCCAGGGTTGGAAGATAGAAGTACTTCTTAGGAAGAATCGCCCATTGAACACATTTTCTGGAGGCCTACCCCACCGCTAGGGCAACAGCCCAGACAGTAATCAAGACATTGTTCGAACATATTATCCCCAGATATGGGAACATGGAAGTTGCAGATTCAGCTAGAGACCCTCACTTTGTATTAAAGGCAGTGTAAGAGGCTTTAGCTCCAATGGGGACCAAATGGGAATATCGCACCCCATGGCACCCACAGAGCTCTGGAAAAGTAGAAAGGTCGAATGGGGAACTTCCAAAGCGGCTTACTAAAGGAATGATTGAAACCAAGATGTCTTGGATGAAGTGTTTGCCACTGGCACTACTTAACTGAAGAACAGAACCAAGAAGAGAGACTGGAATATCACCTTTTGAAATGGGATATGGAATGCCATATGATTTAGAACTCCCATCGGAACATCCCAAGGTAGAAGAAAATACAGGAATATTGAATTGAAATGAATAAGAGAAGGAATGAATGAAGAATGGAAGGACTGGTGGTCCAACGGCCTCCGCTAGATATGGCAATACATGGAATCAGTCCAGGAGACAAGGTTTAAATTAAAACGTGGAAAGAGTCATCTCTAACTCCCCGCTGGGAAGGACCTTTTCTTGTTTTATTAGCAACAGAAACAGCCATCCGGACAGCTGAGCGCAGATGGATCCATGCAAGCCATGTGAAAGGACCAATCCGTGACACAGGACCCCAGTGGGAGGTGTCCAAGACTTCGGACGATCTACAAACCACTCTAAGAAAAATGTAAAACGTTTTTTTGTTTTGTTTTGTTTTGTTTTTTTTTAACAGACGAGAAAACTCAGTCATTTCCTTGTACGCTTTGTATGTATATTGTATATGTATTGTGCATTGTATACGATGAAGATTGGTGAATTCGCTCTTCCTATGAATTCCATTTAGGATTTCACTTTGCTTCAAATAAGGGGAAGGATGCATTTGAGTGTAGGTGTCAGGTTAGGGTTGTGGTAATCTGATGCTTTGGGTTAGGTTTAGGGTTTGTTTTAGGATTAGGTTAGGGTTATTTTTTTGTGTAGCTGAAGGTTTAGTGCAAGGGCTAGGGTTCTCTTTAGTTTGAGGTTCAGAGAAGGCTTAGGGTTAAGGTTAGGCTTAGGGTTAGGGTAAGGTTTAGGTTTAGGATTAAGGTTAGAGTTCGGGTTAGGTTTAGGGTTAGGTTTTGGATTAGGGATAGGGTTAGGTTTTGGTGTAGATGAAGGTTTAGAGTATGGGGTAGAGCTCTCTTTAGTTTTCGGATCAGAGAAGGGTTACGCCTTGCTTGGGTACAGGATAGAGTAAGGGGGAGGGTTAGGATTTGATTTAGGGTTGGTTTTGGGTCTAGGTTAGTTTGAGTGTTAGGCTGAGAGAAGGGGTAGGCCTTGGGTTGGGTTCTGGCTTAGTGTTAGGTTAGGAATAGGTTTGGCGTTTGGATTGGGTTTGGGGTTAGAAGTAGGGATAGATTAGGTGAGATCTGCAGTAATCTGATGCTTAGCTTTAGGTTTAGGGTTGGGCTTTGAGTTGGGGTTGGTTTTAGGGTCAGATTTCGATTGAAGGCAGACTTAGAGTCACAATGAGGCTAATGGTCAGGGTTTGATATACGGTTAGAGTAAGGTTTAGGTTGACTTTAAGTTTCAGGTTTGGAAAATGGTAGGCATTGCTTTTGGTGTGGTGTTTGCCTTGGGTTTAGGAATTGGAATAGGGTATGAGGACCATCAGATAGCTAGGGTAAGTCTTAGTGTTAGGGTTGGGGTTAGAGTTGAGGTGAGGGTTGTGGTAATCTGATGCTATGTGTCAGGTTTAGGCTTGGGCATCAACTTGGGGTTGGTGTTAAAGTAGGAGTTTTTGCTTGGGTTCCGCTTCTGCTAGGGATAGATTTCTGTTTAGGGAAAGGGTTGGTCTTAGGGTAAGTGTTAGGTTTCCGGTTAGGGTTCAGAATAGAATGAGGGGCAAGGTAAGGCTTTGTGCTCGGGTTAGGGCTTGGGTTTTGGTTCGGATTAGGGTAAGTGTTTGGGTTAGGGTTAGGATAAGAATTAGTGTTAGGTTTAGTGTCAGGGGTGGGTTTTGGTGTTGATTGAGTTTTATGGTAAGGGGTAGTGAAAGTGGGTCAGGGTAGGGTTCAGCATTGGGTTAAAGCTATGGAAAGGGTTTGGGATTCTTTGAGGTTTCGGATTCGATTTCGGATTAGGGTTAGGGAGAAAGTGTTTCTCAATGTGATGATTCTATTTAGGGATAGGATTAGGTTGAGTGTTGATGTTAGCATGAAGTTGAGGTTTAGGGTTAGGTTTAGGTTTCGGATTTGATCTGTATGTAGGGATTGAGGCAGGGTTAGCTGGTGCGTAAGGGTGAGAGTAGGGTGAGGTTTAGCTTTAGCGTATGTGTTGGAATAGGACCGATGCCGGCTGATTAGAGAAGGCGCTATTGAGTGCACGGCAGCCGGCTGACTGGCGTCTTTCTTCAGCGGCAAAAGCAGCAGGAGCCGCGATTGATGCGATTGAATGAGAATCCGCGGCTAAGCGCGGTTCGAGCATCAAATTCTCTGCCGCTTTTTCTCTGCTTCTTAAAGGGGGCTATTCCGATGCTCCGGTGACAAGGTTTTCTGGGGAACCCTTAGAAGCGGTGGAATCACACACGCCTTTGGGAGAGGAACCAGCTTTCCGTACTTAACGCCTCTCCATTGCTTCCATAGTTCTGAAAAACATACCTTTTTGAGAGAGAATGAGAAAGATCCGCGGGTATTGTAAGAAAATTGAAGTGAATGTGTTAGATTGAGGAAGTAAAAAGGATAACAGCACTGGTCAGAGAAAAGAATGAAAACGTGCTCGCAGATGAATGAACGATGCAGACATACGTTGCATTCAGTAGCAGAGCAGAATGAGAATCAAAACTTTCCTTCCCATTAACACTGGGATCCAGCACACATTCTCTTCCAACTCCTGAAACCGAGTCACTTTCACGTGTAAACCGCGAATTGTTGGAATAGGACCGCTACCGGCTGATTTTTGAAAAGCCGCGATTCAGTGCACTGCTGCCGTCTGGCTGGCGTCTTTCTTCAGCGGCAAAAGCAGCAGTAGCCGCGATTGATGCGATTCGAGCCTGAGACGCGGTTCTTCGCGGTTCGAACATTAACACTCTGCCGGTTTGCTTTGCTTGTTAAAAGTGGCTTTTGCAACGCTCCACTGACAGTGTTTTTGGGGAACACTTAGAAGAGGTGGAATCAAACATACATTTGGTAGAAGAAAAAGTTTAACGTACTTAACGCTACTATTGGACTTTTTAGCTCTGAATACCATACCGTTCCAAAAGAAAAAGGGAATGAATTGTTTGTTTGGCAAGAAAAACTTGTGTGACGATATTAACTAGAGGTAGGAAAAGGAATAACAAGACTGGTCAGAGAAAGGAATGAAAACGTGCTCGTAGAAGAATGAATGATGCAGACATACGTTGCATTCAGTAGTAGAGCAGAATGAGAATCAAAACTTTCCCTCTCACTGACACTGGGATCCAGCATCCATTCACTTACAACACCAGAATTGGAGTCACTTTCAGGTTTCAACCGCGATTTGTTGGAATAGAACCGCTACCGGCAAATTACTGAAGACGCAATTCAGTGCACGTCTTTCAACTGACTGGCGTCTTTCTTCAGCGGCAAAAGCAGCAGGAGCCGCGATTGATGCGATTCGAACATGATTCACGGTTTTCCGCGGTTCGAACATTAGCTCGCTACCGGTTTGCTATGTTTGTAAAAGGTAGCATTTGCAATGCTCAGATGACAGTGTTTTTGGGGAACACTTATAAGCGGTGGAATCACAGATCCATTTGGTAGAGGAAACAGCTTTCCTTAATAAACGTTTCTCTTTTGCTTCTTTATCTCTGAATACCATACTTTTGCAAAAGAGAATCGACAGATACTTGTGTTCGACAAGAAAAAGTTTTTCCATGTATTAACTAGAAGTACGAAAAAGAATAACAACACTGGTCAGAGTAAAGAATGAAAACGTGCTCGTAGATGAATGAACGATGCAGACGTACGTTGCATTCAGTAGTAGAGCAGAATGAGAATCAAAACTTTCCCTCCCACTAACATTGGGATGCAACATACATACACTTACAACACCTGAAACGGAGTCACTTTCACGTGTAAACCGCGATTTGTTGGAGAAGAACCGCTACCGGCTGATTACTGAAGCCGCGATTCCGTGCACTTTTACCGGCTGACTAGCGTCTTTCTTCAGCGGCAAAAGCAGCAAGAGCCGCGACTGGTGCGATTGAATCGGAATCCGCGGCTAAGCGCGGTTCGAGCATCAAATTCTCTGCCGCTTTTTCTCTGCTTCTTAAAGGGGGCTATTCCGATGCTCCGGTGACAAGGTTTTCTGGGGAACCCTTAGAAGCGGTGGAATCACACACACCTTTGGGAGAGGAATTATCTTTCCGTACTTAACGTCTCTCCATTGCTTTCATAGTTCTGAAAAACATACCTTTTTGAGAGAGAATGAGAAAGATCCGCCGGTATTGTAAGAAATTTGAAATGAATGTGTTAGATTAAGGAAGTAAAAAGGATAACAGCACTGGTCAGAGAAAAGAATGAAAACGTGCTCGCAGATGAATGAACGATTCAGACGTACGTTGCATACAGTAACAGAGCAGAATAAGAATTAAAACTTTCACTCCTATTAAAACTGGGATCCAGCACACATTCTCTTCCAACTCCAGAAACCGAGTCACTTTCACGTGTAAACCGCGAATTGTTGGAAAAGAACCGCTACCGGCTGATTTTTGAAAAGCCGCGATTCAGTGCACTGCTGCCGTCTGACTGGCGTCTTTCTTCAGCGGCAAAAGCAGCAGTAGCCGCGATTGATGAGATTCGAGCGGAATCCGAGGTTCTTCGCGGTTCGAATATTAACACTCTGCCGGTTTGCTATGTTTGTTTGAAGTGGCTTTAGCAAATCTCCCTTGGCATTGTCTTTGGGGAACCATTAGAAGAGGTGGAATCAAATATACATTTGATAGAAGAAACAGCTTGACGTACTTAACGCTACTATTTGACTTTTTAGCTCTGAATACCATACCGTTCCAAAAGAAAAAGGGAATGAATTGTTTGTTTGGCAAGAAAAACTTGTGTGACGATATTGAAAAAAGGTAGGAAAAGGAATAACAAGACTGGTCAGAGAAAAGAATGAAAACGTGCTCGTAGATGAATGAACGATGCAGACGTACGTTGCATTCAGTAGTAGAGCAGAATGAGAATCAAAACTTTCCCTCCCACTAACATTGGGATGCAACATACATACACTTACAACACCTGAAACGGAGTCACTTTCACGTGTAAACCGCGATTTGTTGGAGAAGAACCGCTACCGGCTGATTACTGAAGCCGCGATTCAGTGCACGGCAGCCGGCTGACTGGCGTCTTTCTTCAGCGGCAAAAGCAGCAGGTGCCGCGACTGGTGCGATTGAATCGGAATCCGCGGCTAAGCGCGGTTCGAGCATCAAATTCTCTGCCGCTTTTTCTCTGCTTCTAAAGGGAGCTATTCCGATGCTCCGGTGACAAGGTTTTCTGGGGAACCCTTAGAAGCGGTGGAATCACACACACCTTTGGGAGAGGAACCAGCTTTCCGTACTTAACGTCTCTCCATTGCTTCCATAGTTCTGAAAAACATACCTTTTTGAGAGAGAATGAGAAAGATCCGCGGGTATTGTAAGAAAATTGAAGTGAATGTGTTAGATTGAGGAAGTAAAAAGGACAACAGCACTGGTCAGAGAAAAGAAGGAAAACGTGCTCGCAGATGAATGAACGATGCAGACATACGTTGCATTCAGTAGCAGAGCAGAATGAGAATCAAAACTTTCCTTCCCATTAACACTGGGATCCAGCACACATTCTCTTCCAACTCCTGAAACCGAGTCACTTTCACGTGTAAACCGCGAATTGTTGGAATAGGACCGCTACCGGCTGATTTTTGAAAAGCCGCGATTCAGTGCACTGCTGCTGTCTGACTGGCGTCTTTCTTCAGCGGCAAAAGCAGCAGTAGCCGCGATTGATGCGATTCGAGCCTGAGACGCGGTTCTTCGCGGTTCGAACATTAACACTCTGCCGGTTTGCTTTGCTTGTTAAAAGTGGCTTTTGCAACGCTCCACTGACAGTGTTTTTGGGGAACACTTAGAAGAGGTGGAATCAAACATACATTTGGTAGAAGAAAAAGTTTAACGTACTTAACGCTACTATTTGACTTTTTAGCTCTGAATACCATACCGTTCCAAAAGAAAAAGGGAATGAATTGTTTGTTTGGCAAGAAAAACTTGTGTGACGATATTAACTAGAGGTAGGAAAAGGAATAACAAGACTGGTCAGAGAAAGGAATGAAAACGTGCTCGTAGATGAATGAATGATGCAGACATACGTTGCATTCAGTAGTAGAGCAGAATGAGAATCAAAACTTTCCCTCTCACTGACACTGGGATCCAGCATCCATTCACTTACAACACCAGAATTGGAGTCACTTTCAGGTTTCAACCGCGATTTGTTGGAATAGAACCGCTACCGGCTGATTACTGAAGACGCAATTCAGTGCACGTCTTTCAACTGACTGGCGTCTTTCTTCAGCGGCAAAAGCAGCAGGAGCCGCGATTGATGCGATTCGAACATGATTCACGGTTTTCCGCGGTTCGAACATTAGCTCGCTACCGGTTTGCTATGTTTGTAAAAGGTAGCATTTGCAATGCTCAGATGACAGTGTTTTTGGGGAACACTTATAAGCGGTGGAATCACAGATCCATTTGGTAGAGGAAACAGCTTTCCTTAATAAACGTTTCTCTTTTGCTTCTTTATCTCTGAATACCATACTTTTGCAAAAGAGAATCGACAGATACTTGTGTTCGACAAGAAAAAGTTTTTCCATGTATTAACTAGAAGTACGAAAAAGAATAACAACACTGGTCAGAGTAAAGAATGAAAACGTGCTCGTAGATGAATGAACGATGCAGACGTACGTTGCATTCAGTAGTAGAGCAGAATGAGAATTAAAACTTTCCCTCCCACTAACATTGGGATGCAGCATACATACACATACAACTCTTGAAACCGAGTCACTTTCACGTGTAAACCGCGATTTGTTGGAGAAGAACCGCTACCGGCTGATTACTGAAGCCGCGATTCCGTGCACTTTTACCGGCTGACTAGCGTCTTTCTTCAGCGGCAAAAGCAGCAGGAGCCGCGACTGGTGCGATTGAATCGGAATCCGCGGCTAAGCGCGGTTCGAGCATCAAACTCTCGGCCGCTTTTTCTCTGCTTCTAAAGGGGGCTATTCCGATGCTCCGGTGACAAGGTTTTCTGGGGAACCCTTAGAAGCGGTGGAATCACACACACCTTTGGGAGAGGAATTATCTTTCCGTACGTAACGTCTCTCCATTGCTTTCATAGTTCTGAAAAACATACCTTTTTGAGAGAGAATGAGAAAGATCCGCCGGTATTGTAAGAAATTTGAAATGAATGTGTTAGATTAAGGAAGTAAAAAGGATAACAGCACTGGTCAGAGAAAAGAATGAAAACGTGCTCGCAGATGAATGAACGATTCAGACGTACGTTGCATACAGTAACAGAGCAGAATAAGAATTAAAACTTTCACTCCTATTAAAACTGGGATCCAGCACACATTCTCTTCCAACTCCAGAAACCGAGTCACTTTCACGTGTAAACCGCGAATTGTTGGAATAGGACCGCTACCGGCTGATTTTTGAAAAGCCGCGATTCAGTGCACTGCTGCCGTCTGACTGGCGTCTTTCTTCAGCGGCAAAAGCAGCAGTAGCCGCGATTGATGAGATTCGAGCGGAATCCGAGGTTCTTCGCGGTTCGAATATTAACACTCTGCCGGTTTGCTATGTTTGTTTGAAGTGGCTTTAGCAAATCTCCACTGGCATTGTTTTTGGGGAACCATTAGAAGAGGTGGAATCAAATATACATTTGATAGAAGAAACAGCTTGACGTACTTAACGCTACTATTTGACTTTTTAGCTCTGAATACCATACCGTTCCAAAAGAAAAGGGGAATGAATTGTTTGTTTGGCAAGAAAAACTTGTGTGACGATATTGAAAAAAGGTAGGAAAAGGAATAACAAGACCGGTCAGAGAAAAGAATGAAAACGTGCTCGTAGATGAATGAACGATGCAGAGATACGTTCCATTCAGTAGTAGAGCAGAATGAGAATCAAAACTTTCCCTCCCACTAACATTGGGATGCAACATACATACACTTACAACACCTGAAACGGAGTCACTTTCACGTGTAAACCGCGATTTGTTGGAGAAGAACCGCTACCGGCTGATTACTGAAGCCGCGATTCAGTGCACGGCAGCCGGCTGACTGGCGTCTTTCTTCAGCGGCAAAAGCAGCAGGTGCCGCGACTGGTGCGATTGAATCGGAATCCGCGGCTAAGCGCGGTTCGAGCATCAAATTCTCTGCCGCTTTTTCTCTGCTTCTAAAGGGAGCTATTCCGATGCTCCGGTGACAAGGTTTTCTGGGGAACCCTTAGAAGCGGTGGAATCACACACGCCTTTGGGAGAGGAACCAGCTTTCCGTACTTAACGTCTCTCCATTGCTTCCATAGTTCTGAAAAACATACCTTTTTGAGAGAGAATGAGAAAGATCCGCGGGTATTGTAAGAAAATTGAAGTGAATGTGTTAGATTGAGGAAGTAAAAAGGACAACAGCACTGGTCAGAGAAAAGAAGGAAAACGTGCTCGCAGATGAATGAACGATGCAGACATACGTTGCATTCAGTAGCAGAGCAGAATGAGAATCAAAACTTTCCTTCCCATTAACACTGGGATCCAGCACACATTCTCTTCCAACTCCTGAAACCGAGTCACTTTCACGTGTAAACCGCGAATTGTTGGAATAGGACCGCTACCGGCTGATTTTTGAAAAGCCGCGATTCAGTGCACTGCTGCTGTCTGACTGGCGTCTTTCTTCAGCGGCAAAAGCAGCAGTAGCCGCGATTGATGCGATTCGAGCCTGAGACGCGGTTCTTCGCGGTTCGAACATTAACACTCTGCCGGTTTGCTTTGCTTGTTAAAAGTGGCTTTTGCAACGCTCCACTGACAGTGTTTTTGGGGAACACTTAGAAGAGGTGGAATCAAACATACATTTGGTAGAAGAAAAAGTTTAACGTACTTAACGCTACTATTGGACTTTTTAGCTCTGAATACCATACC
This sequence comes from Callipepla californica brunnescens, assembly GCA_023055505.1. Lineage (NCBI taxonomy): Eukaryota > Metazoa > Chordata > Aves > Galliformes > Odontophoridae > Callipepla > Callipepla californica. Next base: position 217,101 of record JALIRH010000200.1, on the reverse strand, counting down.
GTTCCAAAAGAAAAAGGGAATGAATTGTTTGTTTGGCAAGAAAAACTTGTGTGACGATATTAACTAGAGGTAGGAAAAGGAATAACAAGACTGGTCAGAGAAAGGAATGAAAACGTGCTCGTAGATGAATGAATGATGCAGACATACGTTGCATTCAGTAGTAGAGCAGAATGAGAATCAAAACTTTCCCTCTCACTGACACTGGGATCCAGCATCCATTCACTTACAACACCAGAATTGGAGTCACTTTCAGGTTTCAACCGCGATTTGTTGGAATAGAACCGCTACCGGCTGATTACTGAAGACGCAATTCAGTGCACGTCTTTCAACTGACTGGCGTCTTTCTTCAGCGGCAAAAGCAGCAGGAGCCGCGATTGATGCGATTCGAACATGATTCACGGTTTTCCGCGGTTCGAACATTAGCTCGCTACCGGTTTGCTATGTTAGTAAAAGGTAGCATTTGCAATGCTCAGATGACAGTGTTTTTGGGGAACACTTATAAGCGGTGGAATCACACATCCATTTGGTAGAGGAAACAGCTTTCCTTAATAAACGTTTCTCTTTTGCTTCTTTATCTCTGAATACCATACTTTTGCAAAAGAGAATCGACAGATACTTGTGTTCGACAAGAAAAAGTTTTTCCATGTATTAACTAGAAGTACGAAAAAGAATAACAACACTGGTCAGAGTAAAGAATGAAAACGTGCTCGTAGATGAATGAACGATGCAGACGTACGTTGCATTCAGTAGTAGAGCAGAATGAGAATTAAAACTTTCCCTCCCACTAACATTGGGATGCAGCATACATACACATACAACTCTTGAAACCGAGTCACTTTCACGTGTAAACCGCGATTTGTTGGAGAAGAACCGCTACCGGCTGATTACTGAAGCCGCGATTCCGTGCACTTTTACCGGCTGACTAGCGTCTTTCTTCAGCGGCAAAAGCAGCAGGAGCCGCGACTGGTGCGATTGAATCGGAATCCGCGGCTAAGCGCGGTTCGAGCATCAAACTCTCGGCCGCTTTTTCTCTGCTTCTAAAGGGGGCTATTCCGATGCTCCGGTGACAAGGTTTTCTGGGGAACCCTTAGAAGCGGTGGAATCACACACACCTTTGGGAGAGGAATTATCTTTCCGTACGTAACGTCTCTCCATTGCTTTCATAGTTCTGAAAAACATACCTTTTTGAGAGAGAATGAGAAAGATCCGCCGGTATTGTAAGAAATTTGAAATGAATGTGTTAGATTAAGGAAGTAAAAAGGATAACAACACTGGTCAGAGAAAAGAATGAAAACGTGCTCGCAGATGAATGAACGATTCAGACGTACGTTGCATACAGTAACAGAGCAGAATAAGAATTAAAACTTTCACTCCTATTAAAACTGGGATCCAGCACACATTCTCTTCCAACTCCAGAAACCGAGTCACTTTCACGTGTAAACCGCGAATTGTTGGAATAGGACCGCTACCGGCTGATTTTTGAAAAGCCGCGATTCAGTGCACTGCTGCCGTCTGACTGGCGTCTTTCTTCAGCGGCAAAAGCAGCAGTAGCCGCGATTGATGAGATTCGAGCGGAATCCGAGGTTCTTCGCGGTTCGAATATTAACACTCTGCCGGTTTGCTATGTTTGTTTGAAGTGGCTTTAGCAAATCTCCACTGGCATTGTTTTTGGGGAACCATTAGAAGAGGTGGAATCAAATATACATTTGATAGAAGAAACAGCTTGACGTACTTAACGCTACTATTTGACTTTTTAGCTCTGAATACCATACCGTTCCAAAAGAAAAGGGGAATGAATTGTTTGTTTGGCAAGAAAAACTTGTGTGACGATATTGAAAAAAGGTAGGAAAAGGAATAACAAGACCGGTCAGAGAAAAGAATGAAAACGTGCTCGTAGATGAATGAACGATGCAGAGATACGTTCCATTCAGTAGTAGAGCAGAATGAGAATCAAAACTTTCCCTCCCACTAACATTGGGATGCAACATACATACACTTACAACACCTGAAACGGAGTCACTTTCACGTGTAAACCGCGATTTGTTGGAGAAGAACCGCTACCGGCTGATTACTGAAGCCGCGATTCAGTGCACGGCAGCCGGCTGACTGGCGTCTTTCTTCAGCGGCAAAAGCAGCAGGAGCCGCGACTGGTGCGATTGAATCGGAATCCGCGGCTAAGCGCGGTTCGAGCATCAAATTCTCTGCCGCTTTTTCTCTGCTTCTAAAGGGAGCTATTCCGATGCTCCGGTGACAAGGTTTTCTGGGGAACCCTTAGAAGCGGTGGAATCACACACACCTTTGGGAGAGGAATTATCTTTCCGTACTTAACGCCTCTCCATTGCTTCCATAGTTCTGAAAAACATCCCTTTTTGAGAGAGAATGAGAAAGATCTGCGGGTATTGTAAGAAAATTGAAGTGAATGTGTTAGATTGAGGAAGTAAAAAGGACAACAGCACTGGTCAGAGAAAAGAAGGAAAACGTGCTCGCAGATGAATGAACGATGCAGACATACGTTGCATTCAGTAGCAGAGCAGAATGAGAATCAAAACTTTCCTTCCCATTAACACTGGGATCCAGCACACATTCTCTTCCAACTCCTGAAACCGAGTCACTTTCACGTGTAAACCGCGAATTGTTGGAATAGGACCGCTACCGGCTGATTTTTGAAAAGCCGCGATTCAGTGCACTGCTGCCGCCTGACTGGCGTCTTTCTTCAGCGGCAAAAGCAGCAGTAGCCGCGATTGATGCGATTCGAGCCTGAGACGCGGTTCTTCGCGGTTCGAACATTAACACGCTGCCGGTTTGCTATGTTTGTTAAAAGTGGCTTTTGCAACGCTCCACTGACAGTGTTTTTGGGGAACACTTAGAAGAGGTGGAATCAAACATACATTTGGTAGAAGAAAAAGTTTAACGTACTTAACGCTACTATTGGACTTTTTAGCTCTGAATACCATACCGTTCCAAAAGAAAAAGGGAATGAATTGTTTGTTTGGCAAGAAAAACTTGTGTGACGATATTAACTAGAAATAGGAAAAGGAATAACAAGACTGGTCAGAGAAAAGAATGAAAACGTGCTCGTAGATGAATGAACGATGCAGACGTACGTTGCATTCAGTAGTAGAGCAGAATGAGAATCAAAACTTTCCCTCCCACTAACATTGGGATGCAACATACATACACTTACAACACCAGAATTGGAGTCACTTTCAGGTTTAAACCGCGATTTGTTGGAATAGAAACGCTGCCGGCTGATTACTGAAGACGCTATTCAGTGCACGTCTTTCAACTGACTGGCTTCTTTCTTCAGCGGCAAAAGCAGCAGGAGCCGCGATTGATGCGATTCGAACATGATTCACGGTTTTCCGCGGTTCGAACATTAGCACGCTGCCGGTTTGCTATGTTTGTTAAAGGGAGCTTTTGCAATGCTCAGATGACAGTGTTTTTGGGGAACATATAGAAGCGGTGCAATCACACAATGCAATTAGTAGAAGAAACAGCTTTCCGTAATAAACTTTTCTCTTTTGCTTCTTTATCTCTGAATACCATACTTTTGCAAAAGAGAATCGAAAGATACTTGTGTTCGACAAGAAAAAGTTTTTCCATGTATTAACTAGAAGTACGAAAAAGAATAACAACACTGGTCAGAGTAAAGAATGGAAACGTGCTCGTAGATGAATGAACGATGCAGAGATACGTTCCATTCAGTAGTAGAGCAGAATGAGAATTAAAACTTTCCCTCCCACTAACATTGGGATGCAGCATACATACACATACAACTCTTGAAACCGAGTCACTTTCACGTGTAAACCGCGATTTGTTGGAGAAGAACCGCTACCGGCTGATTACTGAAGCCGCGATTCCGTGCACTTTTACCGGCTGACTAGCGTCTTTCTTCAGCGGCAAAAGCAGCAAGAGCCGCGACTGGTGCGATTGAATCGGAATCCGCGGATAAGCGCGGTTCGAGCATCAAATTCTCTGCCGCTTTTTCTCTGCTTCTAAAGGGGGCTATTCCGATGCTCCGGTTACAAGGTTTTCTGGGGAACCCTTAGAAGCGGTGGAATCACACACACCTTTGGGAGAGGAATTATCTTTCCGTACTTAACGTCTCTCCATTGCTTTCATAGTTCTGAAAAACATACCTTTTTGAGAGAGAATGAGAAAGATCCGCCGGTATTGTAAGAAAATTGAAATGAATGTGTTAGATTAAGGAAGTAAAAAGGATAACAGCACTGGTCAGAGAAAAGAATGAAAACGTGCTCGCAGATGAATGAACGATTCAGACGTACGTTGCATACAGTAACAGAGCAGAATAAGAATTAAAACTTTCACTCCTATTAAAACTGGGATCCAGCACACATTCTCTTCCAACTCCAGAAACCGAGTCACTTTCACGTGTAAACCGCGAATTGTTGGAATAGGACCGCTACCGGCTGATTTTTGAAAAGCCGCGATTCAGTGCACTGCTGCCGTCTGACTGGCGTCTTTCTTCAGCGGCAAAAGCAGCAGTAGCCGCGATTGATGAGATTCGAGCGGAATCCGAGGTTCTTCGCGGTTCGAATATTAACACTCTGCCGGTTTGCTATGTTTGTTTGAAGTGGCTTTAGCAAATCTCCACTGGCATTGTTTTTGGGGAACCATTAGAAGAGGTGGAATCAAACATACATTTGGTAGAAGAAAAAGTTTAACGTACTTAACGCTACTATTTGACTTTTTAGCTCTGAATACCATACCGTTCCAATAGAAAAGGGGAATGAATTGTTTGTTTGGCAAGAAAAACTTGTGTGACGATATTGAAAAAAGGTAGGAAAAGGAATAACAAGACCGGTCAGAGAAAAGAATGAAAACGTGCTCGTAGATGAATGAACGATGCAGAGATACGTTGCATTCAGTAGTAGAGCAGAATGAGAATCAAAACTTTCCCTCCCACTAACATTGGGATGCAACATACATACACTTACAACACCTGAAACGGAGTCACTTTCACGTGTAAACCGCGATTTGTTGGAGAAGAACCGCTACCGGCTGATTACTGAAGCCGCGATTCAGTGCACGGCAGCCGGCTGACTGGCGTCTTTCTTCAGCGGCAAAAGCAGCAGGAGCCGCGACTGGTGCGATTGAATCGGAATCCGCGGCTAAGCGCGGTTCGAGCATCAAATTCTCTGCCGCTTTTTCTCTGCTTCTAAAGGGAGCTATTCCGATGCTCCGGTGACAAGGTTTTCTGGGGAACCCTTAGAAGCGGTGGAATCACACACACCTTTGGGAGAGGAACCAGCTTTCCGTACTTAACGTCTCTCCATTGCTTCCATAGTTCTGAAAAACATACCTTTTTGAGAGAGAATGAGAAAGATCCGCGGGTATTGTAAGAAAATTGAAGTGAATGTGTTAGATTGAGGAAGTAAAAAGGACAACAGCACTGGTCAGAGAAAAGAAGGAAAACGTGCTCGCAGATGAATGAACGATGCAGACATACGTTGCATTCAGTAGCAGAGCAGAATGAGAATCAAAACTTTCCTTCCCAGTAACAATGGGATCCAGCACACATTCTCTTCCAACTCCAGAAACCGAGTCATTTTCACGTGTAAACCGCGAATTGTTGGAATAGGACCGCTACCGGCTGATTTTTGAAAAGCCGCGATTCAGTGCACTGCTGCCGCCTGACTGGCGTCTTTCTTCAGCGGCAAAAGCAGCAGTAGCCGCGATTGATGCGATTCGAGCCTGAGACGCGGTTCTTCGCGGTTCGAACGTTAACACGCTGCCGGTTTGCTATGTTTGTTAAAAGTGGCTTTTGCAACGCTCCACTGACAGTGTTTTTGGGGAACACTTAGAAGAGGTGGAATCAAACATACATTTGGTAGAAGAAAAAGTTTAACGTACTTAACGCTACTATTGGACTTTTTAGCTCTGAATACCATACCGTTCCAAAAGAAAAAGGGAATGAATTGTTTGTTTGGCAAGAAAAACTTGTGTGACGATATTAACTAGAGGTAGGAAAAGGAATAACAAGACTGGTCAGAGAAAGGAATGAAAACGTGCTCGTAGATGAATGAATGATGCAGACATACGTTGCATTCAGTAGTAGAGCAGAATGAGAATCAAAACTTTCCCTCTCACTGACACTGGGATCCAGCATCCATTCACTTACAACACCAGAATTGGAGTCACTTTCAGGTTTCAACCGCGATTTGTTGGAATAGAACCGCTACCGGCTGATTACTGAAGACGCAATTCAGTGCACGTCTTTCAACTGACATGCTTCTTTCTTCAGCGGCAAGTGCAGCAGGAGCCGCGATTGATGCGATTCGAACATGATTCACGGTTTTCCGCGGTTCGAACATTAGCTCGCTACCGGTTTGCTATGTTTGTAAAAGGTAGCATTTGCAATGCTCAGAACACAGTGTTTTTGGGGAACACTTATAAGCGGTGGAATCACACATCCATTTGGTAGAGGAAACAGCTTTCCTTAATAAACGTTTCTCTTTTGCTTCTTTATCTCTGAATACCATACTTTTGCAAAAGAGAATCGAAAGATACTTGTGTTCGACAAGAAAAAGTTTTTCCATGTATTAACTAGAAGTACGAAAAAGAATAACAACACTGGTCAGAGTAAAGAATGAAAACGTGCTCGTAGATGAATGAACGATGCAGAGATACGTTCCATTCAGTAGTAGAGCAGAATGAGAATTAAAACTTTCCCTCCCACTAACATTGGGATGCAGCATAAATACTCATACAACTCTTGAAATCGAGTCACTTTCACGTGTAAACCGCGATTTGTTGGAGAAGAACCGCTACCGGCTGATTACTGAAGCCGCGATTCCGTGCACTTTTACCGGCTGACTAGCGTCTTTCTTCAGCGGCAAAAGCAGCAGGAGCCGCGACTGGTGCGATTGAATCGGAATCCGCGGCTAAGCGCGGTTCGAGCATCAAATTCTCTGCCGCTTTTTCTCTGCTTCTAAAGGGGGCTATTCCGATGCTCCGGTAACAAGGTTTTCTGGGGAACCCTTAGAAGCGGTGGAATCACACACGCCTTTGGGAGAGGAATTATCTTTCCGTACTTAACGTCTCTCCATTGCTTTCATAGTTCTGAAAAACATACCTTTTTGAGAAAGAATGAGAAAGATCCACGGGTATTGTAAGAAAATTGAAGTGAATGTGTTAGATTAAGGAAGTAAAAAGGATAACAGCACTGGTCAGAGAAAAGAATGAAAACGTGTTCGCAGATGAATGAACGATTCAGACGTACGTTTCATACAGTAACAGAGCAGAATAAGAATTAAAACTTTCACTCCTATTAAAACTGGGATCCAGCACACATTCTCTTCCAACTCCTGAAACAGAGTCACTTTCACGTGTAAACCGCGAATTGTTGGAGAAGAACCGCTACCGGCTGATTTTTGAAAAGCCGCGATTCAGTGCACTGCTGCCGTCTGACTGGCATCTTTCTTCAGCGGCAAAAGCAGCAGTAGCCGCGATTGATGAGATTCGAGCGGAATCCGAGGTTCTTCGCGGTTCGAATATTAACACTCTGCCGGTTTGCTCTGCTTGTTAAAGAAGGCTTTTGCAAAGCTCCGATGATAGTGTTTTTGGGGAAAACTTAGAAGAGGTGGAATCAAACATACATTTGGTAGAAGAAAAAGTTTAACGTACTTAACGCTACTATTGGACTTTTTAGCTCTGAATACCATACCGTTCCAAAAGAAAAAGGGAATGAATTGTTTGTTTGGCAAGAAAAACTTGTGTGAAGATATTAAAAAGAGGTAGGAAAAGGAGTAACATGACTGCTCAGTGAAAAGAATGAAAACGTGCTCGTAGATGAATGAACGATGCAGACGTACGTTGCATTCAGTAGTAGAGCAGAATGAGAATCAAAACTTTCCCTCCCACTAACATTGGGATGCAACATACATACACTTACAACACCAGAATTGGAGTTACTTTCAGGTTTAAACCGCGATTTGTTGGAATAGATCCGCTACCGGCTGATTACTGAAGCCGCTATTCAGTGCACGTCTTTCAACTGACTGGCTTCTTTCTTCAGCGGCAAAAGCAGCAGGAGCCGCGATTGATGCGATTCGAACATGATTCACGGTTTTCCGCGGTTCGAACTTTAGCACGCTGCCTTTTTACTATGTTTGTTAAAGGGAGCTTTTGCAATGCTCAGATGACAGTGTTTTTGGGGAACATTTAGAAGCGGAGCAATCACTCAATGCAATAAGTAGAAGAAACAGCTTTCCTTAATAAACTTTTCTCTTTTGCTTCTTTATCTCTGAATACCATACTTTTGCAAAAGAGAATCGACAGATACTTGTGTTCGACAAGAAAAAGTTTTTCCATGTATTAACTAGAAGTACGAAAAAGAATAACAACACTGGTCAGAGTAAAGAATGAAAACGAACTCGTAGATGAATGAATGATGCAGACATATGTTGCATTCAGTAGCAGAGCAGAATGAGAATCAAAACTTTCCCTCCCACTAACATTGGGATGCAGCATACATACACATACAACTCCTGAAACGAAGTCACTTTCACGTGTAAGCCGCGATTTGTTGGAGAAGAACCGCTACCGGCTGATTACTGAAGCCGCGATTCCGTGCACTTTTACCGGCTGACTGGCGTCTTTCTTCAGCGGCAAAAGCAGCAGGAGCCGCGACTGGTGCGATTGAATCGGAATCCGCGGCTAAGCGCCGTTCGAGCATCAAACTCTCGGCCGCTTTTTCTCTGCTTCTTAAAGGGGGCTATTCCGATGCTCCGGTGACAATGTTTTCTGGGGAACATTTAGAAGCCGTAGAATCACACACGCCTTTGGGAGAGGACCAGCTTTCCGTACTTAACGCCTCTCCATTGCTTTCATAGTTCTGAAAAACATACCTTTTTGAGAGAGAATGAGAAAGATCCGCGGGTATTGTAAGAAAATTGAAGTGAATGTGGTAGATTAAGGAAGTAAAACGGATAACAGCACTGGTCAGAGAAAAGAATGAAAACGTGCTCGCAGATGAATGAACGATTCAGACATACGTTGCACTCAGTAACAGAGCAGAGTGAGAATCTAAACTTTCCTTCCCATTAAAACTGGGATCCAGCACACATTCACTTCCAACTCCTGAAACCGAGTCACTTTCACGTGTAAACCGCGAATTGTTGGAATAGGACCGCTACCGGCTGATTTTTGAAAAGCCGCGATTCAGTGCACTGCTGCTGTCTGACTGGCGTCTTTCTTCAGCGGCAAGAGCAGCAGGAGCCGCGATTGATGAGATTCGAGCGGAATCCGATGTTCTGAGCGGTTCGAATATTAACACTCTGCCGGTTTGCTCTGCTTGTTAAAGAAGGCTTTTGCAACGCTCCGATGATAGTGTTTTTGGGGAACACTTCGAAGAGGTGGAATCAAACATACATTTGGTAGAAGAAACAGCTTGACGTACTTAACGCTTCTATTTCACTTCCTCAGCTCTGAATATCATACCGTTGCAAATGACAATCTGAGTTGCCCGTTTGTTTGGCAAGAAAAACTTGTGTGACTAGAGGTGCTAAAAAAGGTAACAAGACTGCTCAGAGAAAAGAATGAAAACTTGCTCGCAGATGAATGAATGATGCAAGCATACGTTGCATTCAGTAGCAGTGCAGAATGAGAATTAAAACTTTCCCTCTCACTAACACTGGGATCAGGCATCCATTCACTTACAACTCCTGAAACCGAGTCACTTTCACGTGTAAACCGCGATTTGTTGGAGTAGGAACGCTACCGGCTGATTATTGAAAAGCCGCGATTCAGTGCACTGCTGCCGTCTGTCTGGCGTCTTTCTTCAGCGGCAAGTGCAGCAGGAGCCGCGATTGATGCGATTGAATGGGAATCCGCGGCTAAGCGCGGTTCGAGCATCAAACTCTCGGCCGCTTTGCACTGCTTCTTAAAGGGGGCTATTCCGATGCTCCGGTGACAAGGTTTTATGGGGAATATTTAGAAGCTGTAGAATCACACATACCATTGGGAGAATTAAATTTTCGTACTTAACTCCTCTCCATTGCTTCCATAGTTCTGAAAAACATACCTTTTTGAGAGAAAATGAGAACGATCCACGTTTATTGTAAGAAAATTGAAGTGAATGTGGTAGATTGTGGAAGTAAAAACGATACCAACACTGGTAGGAGAAAAGAATGAAAACGTGCTCGCAGATGAATGAATGATGCAGACTTACGTTGCATTCAGTAGCAGAGCAGAATGAGAATCAAAACTTTCCCTCCTATTGACACTGGGATCCAGCACACATTCTCTTACAGCTCCAGAAACGGAGTCACTTTCACATGTAAACCGCGATTTGCTGGATTAGGACCGCTACCGGCTGATTATTGAAAAGCCGCGATTCAGTGCACTGCTGCTGTCTGACTGGCGTCTTTCTTCAGCGGCAAGAGCAGCAGGAGCCGCGATTGATGCGATTGAATGGGAATCCGCGGTTAAGCGCGGTTCGAGCATCAAACTCTCGGCCGCTTTGCTCTGCTTCTTAAAGGGAGCCATTACGAAGCTCCGGTGACAAGGTTTTATGAGGAACATTTAGAAGCGGTAGAATCACACACGAGAATCAAATCTTTCCCTCCCACTAAGTTTGGGATCCAGCATGCATTCTCTTACAACTCCTGAAACGGAGTCACTTTCACGTGTTAGACGCGATTGGATGAAATTTGACCGCAACCGGCAATTATTGATGCCGCTATTCAGTGCACGTCTGTCGTTTTATTGGCGTCTTTCTTCAGCGGCAAAAGCAGTAATAGCCGCGATTGATGCGATTCGAGCCTGATACGCAGTTCTTCTCGTTTCAAATAGAAAGCTCGCAGCCGTTTTGCTCTGCTTGTTAAAGAAGGCTTTTGCAAAGCTCCGATGACAGTGTTTTTGGGGAACATTTCGAAGCGGTTGAATCACACAATGCATTTGGTAGAAAAAACAGCTTGACGTATTCAACGCTACTATTTGACTTCTTTAGCTCTGAATATCATACCGTTCCAAATGAACATCGGAATGATCCGTTTCTTCGACATCAAAACTGGTGTGTCGGTATTATCTAGAGGTACTAAAAAGGAGAAGAACACTGCTCAGAGAAAAAGAATGAAAACGTGCTCGCAGATGAATGAATGATGCAGACATACGTTGTATACAGTTGCAGAGCAGAATGAGAATCCAAACTTACCCTCCCATTAATATTAGGATTCAGCTTCCATTCACTTCCAACTCCTGAAACGGAGTCACTTTCACATGGAAACCGCGATTTGCTTGATTAGGACCTCTGCCGGCTGATTCTTGAAGCCGCTATTCATTGCACGGCACCTTGATGACGCTCGTCTTTCTTCAGCGGCAAAAGCCGCAGGAGCCGCGATTGATGCCATAGAATCGGAATTCGCAGATCAGCGCCATTCGAACAGAAAGCTCGCTGCTGGTGTGATCTACTTGGTAAAGGGGGCTTTTGCGGTGCTCTGATTATAGGGTTTCTTGCTGAACATTTCGAAGCAGTGGAATCACACCTGATTTGTCTAGAGGAGAAATGACACCTAAGACTATTGCTAACCCGAAACCTAATCCAAGCTCCAACCTTTACCCTATCCACAATCTTTGCCCTAACTCACAACCTAACCCTCAACCTCAACCTAACCAGAACCCTAAGCCTTACTTGAAATGCTAAACCTAACCCTAACCCTAACCTCAAACCTAGCACTAACCCTACTCCCAACCAAAACCACAACTCTAATCCTAAACCTAAAGCTAACTCTAAATCTAAAGCTAAGCCTAATACTTACCCTTGACCCAAATCGTCTCCATAAGAATCACTGTAGCTATTACCCGAATCCTAACTCTACCTTCAAGCTGTCCCTAACTCTGATCCTAATCCAAAACCCAAATTGAAGCCCAACCCTAAACCTTGAACAAAGCATCAGATTACCACAACCCTCACCTAACTCGAAACCAAAACCAAAACCTAGCCCTAAAGCTAACCCCAAACCCAATCCAAACCCCAAACCTACTCCTATTCCTAAACCTTATCTTAACCCTAAACCAAACCCAAACCCAAGGCCCTCCCCTTCTCTCAGCCTAACACTCAAACTAACCTAAACCCGAAACTAACCCTACATTTATCCTAATCTTATCCATATTCTAAGGCCTAACCCTACTCTGACCAGAAAGCTCATGTTGTCTAAAATCTACCCCTTACCTAAAACCTAAATCGACAAAAAAACCTAACCCGAAACCTCAACCTAACTCTTCTCCTAACTAGAACACCAGCACTTCACCTTACCCTAACTGGAAACCTAGGACTAAATCCTTACCTTGTCCAGAACCCTATTCCTAACCCAAACCAGAATTCTAACCTCTACCCTAACCAAAACCCTTCCCCTAAACCTAAACCTAATGCTACCCTCAACCAAACCCTAGCCCTAAATCCTACCCTAAAACCAACACCACGTTTAAGCTCAAACCTCAAGCCTCAAAGAAAGCATCAGATTACCGCAGATCTCACCTAACACTAACCCCAATCCAATCCCTACTACTAACCCCAAACCCAATCCAAACACCAAAACTATTCCTATTCCTAAACCTAACACTAAGCCAGAACCAAACCCAAGGCCTACCCCTTCTCTCAGCCTGACACTCAAACTAACCTAGACCTGAACGCAACGCTAAATCAAATACTAAAACTCACCCTTAGCCAAGGCCCTTTTAGGACCCTTCCCTGGTCCTAAAACTAAAGAGAACCCTACCCCTTCCACTAAACCTTCATCTACATCCCTAACCCTTACCCTAAACCTAAATCTACACCAAAACCTAACCCTAACCCTAACATGTCTTCTAACTGTAAAACTAACGCTTCACCTAACCCGAACTGAAACCCCAGGACTAAACCTTACCTAACACCTAGCTATATTCCTAACCCTATCCTGAAACCTAACGTTAACCCTAACCCTAAAAACAACTTGGAACCAAACCCTAACCCTAACCTAACCCTTATCAGAACCCTAAATCTAATCCTAACCGTTACCTCAATTGAACTCCAATTCTTCCTGAAATCTAAATGGGACCTTAAAACCAACCCCAGATTGAAGCCCAACCCTAAACCTAACACAAAGCATTAGATTACCACAGCCATCACCTAACTCTAACCCCAGCCTTAACGCTAATACTATCCCAAACACTATTCCAATTCCTAAACCCAACACAAACCCAAAAACACAAAGCCTACAATTCTCACAGCCTAACACTGAAAGGAAACCTAAATCTTACCCTAACTCTAAAACTAATCCAAAGCATGACCACAATTTAAACTCTAAATCTACCTTCAAACTAAAGCTGACCCTAACACCAACCTCAAGTAAAAGCCCAACCCTAAGCCTAACACAAAGCATTAGATTACCACAACGCTCACCTAACTTCTAACCCCCACCCTAACACTAATACTAAAGCAATCAGATTCCAAATACTAACCCAATTCCTATTCTGAAACCCAAAACTATTCCAAAAACAAACCCAAGGCCTAACCTTTCTCTCACCCTAACAATCAAAGAAAACCTATTCCTAAACCTAATCCTAAATCTAGTCCTAACCCTCACCCTTAATCTAACCCCAACCCCCACCCAGAAGCTAACACTTAGCATTGTACAATACCTAAACGTACCCCTAATCCTTATCACTAAACCTAAAAGGAACCTGAAACATAGTGCTAAATCCGAACCCTAACCCTGAAGACTAACGCTAACAATGAACCAATTCCTATACCTTTTCCTTCCTCCAAATTGATTCCTAGCACTAACCCTAACCCTACATTAACCCTATCCTAACCCTAACCCTAACCCTAGCCCTAAACTACATTAACCCTAACCCTAACCCTAACCCTAACCCTAACCCTAGCCCTAACCTAACTCTAACCCTAACCCTAACCCTAAACCTAATGCTAACCCTTACCCTACCCTAACCCTAACCCTACCATACCCTAACCCTAACCTACCCTAACACTAACCCTAACCCTAACCCTAAACCTAAACCTCAACCTAACCCTAACCCTAACCCTAATTCCTAACCCTTACCTTAACTGTATCACAATCCCTATCATAGTTCTTACCCTAACCCTAACCCTTACCTAACCCTAACCCTAACCCTAAACCTAACTCTAACCTTAACCCTAACCCTAACCCTAACCTAACCCTAACCCTAATCCTAACCCTAACCCTAACTCTAATTCCTAACCCTTACCTTAACTGTATCACAATCCCTATCCTAATTCTTACCCTAACCGTAACCCTTACCTAACCCTAACCCTAACCCTAACCCTAACCCTAACTCTCACCTTAACCCTAACCCTAACCCTAACCTAAACCTAACCCTAACCCTAACCCTAACCCTAACCCTAACCCTAACCCTAACCCTAACCCTAACCTCAACCCTAACCCTAACTCTAACCTTAACCCTAAACCTAACAATAAATTTAACCCTAACCCTAACACTAACCCTAACCCTAATTTTACCCTAACCCTAAGCATACCCTAACCCTAACCCTAACCCTAACCCTAACCCCAGCCCTAACCTAAACCTAACCCTAACCCTAACCCTAACCCTAACCCTACCCTAACCCTAACCCTAACCCTAACCCTACCCTAACCCTAACCCTAACCCTAACCCTAACAATAAATTTAACCTTAACCCTAACCCTAACCCTAACCCTACCCTAACCCTAACCCTAACCCTAACCCTAACCCTAACCCTAACCCTAACCCTAACCCTACCCTAACCCTAACCCTAACCCTAACCCTAACCCTAACCCTCACCCTAACCCTAGCCTAACCCAAACCCTAACCCTAACCCTACCCTAACCCTAACCCTAACCCTAACCCTACCCCTAACCCTACTTTACCCTAACCCTAATCCTAACACTAACTCTAACTTTATTCCTTACCCTAACACTAATCCAATCCCGAACCCTAACCCTAATCCTAGCCCTAACTCTAACTTTATTCGTAACCCTACCCCTAATCCAAACAATAACCCTTACCCTAATCAAACCCTATCCCTATTCCTAACCCTTACCCTAACCGTATCACAATCCCTATCCTAACTCTTACCATAACCCAAACCCTAACCTAACCCTAACCCTAACCCTAACCCTATCCCTAACCCTTACCCTAACCCTAACCCTACCCTAACCTTAACTCTACCCTAACCGTATCCCTACCCTAACCCTAACCCTAATCCTAGCCCTTACTCTAACTTTATTCCTAACCCTACCCCTGATCCAAACACTAACCCTAACCTTAATGTAACCCTAACCCTATTCCTAACCCTTACCCTAACTGTATCCCATTCCCTATCCTAACTCTTACCATAACCCTAACCCTGATGCTAATGCTAACCCTAACCCTGAATCTAACCCTTACCCTAACCCTATCCCTTACCCAGAAGCTAACACTTAGCGTTGTACAATACCTAACCGTACCCTAACCCTATCCCTAAACCTAAAAGGAACCCAAACTCTAACCCTAAATCTGTCCCTGAGCCTAACCTTCAACCTTACCCTAACCTTAACCCTAACCCTGTTCCATTCTCTAAACATATCTGTAAGCATTACCTTCATCCTAACTCGAACTCTACCCTAACCCTATCCCTTTGACCCCAACACAAAACCCAGATTGAGCCTGACCCTAACCTAGGTAGCATAAAGTGTATGTAGGGTGAATTTGAGTTTTAGGGTCAAAGTTAAATTGTTAGTTTTAGGGTTAGGGTGAAGGATTGCTTTAGTTCTAGTATTAGGGTGTTTGGGGTTAGGGTTAGGGTAAGGATTTTGGAGTGGATTAGGTTTAGGGTCAGGTTTGGGGGAGTTTTGGGGTTAGGGTTAGATTTAGGATTAGGGTTAGCAAAAAAGTTGTTTTAGTTTTAGTTTAGGTTAGTGCTAGGATTAGGTTGAGTGTTCTTGTGAAGTTTAGGTTTAGGGTTAGGTTTAGGTTTAGATTGAGGTTTAGGGTAAGGAGTAGGGTTAATTTGACTTTTAGGGTCAGAGTAGAGTTAAGTCGTGTTAGGGTTAAGGTTAAGAACAGGATTCAGATTCCAATTAGGTTTTGGGTTCCTACTAGGGATAGGCCTCAAATTAGTGTTAAGGTTAGGGTTAGGGTTAGGTATAGGGAAAGGGTTAGTGTTAAGGCCAGGGCAAGTGTATGGTTTAGGGTAAAGATTGGATTTAGGGTTAGGTTTAGATGTAGGTTTGGTTTGATCGTTAGGGTGTGAGAAGGCACCGGCCTTGGATTTCATTTGGAGATTGGGTAAGGTTTAGGAATAGGAATAACATTGGTGTTTAAAAGATGATTAGTGTTAGTATTAGGGATAGGGTTACGGTTAGAGTTTAGTTAGGGTTGTTAGTTTTAGAGTGAGGGATAGGGGTATGGTTTGGTCTAGTACTTGGGTTAGGGTTTGGGATAGTCCTAGCATTATTGTTAGGGTTAGGGTTCCGTTAGGGTTGTGGTAATCTGATGCTAGGTGTCGGGATTAGGGTTGTGCTTAAATGTGGGTTTGGTTTGAGGGTCAGAGTTAGGGTTAGGGTAGAGTTAGAATTAGGGTAAGAGTTAGGATTAGGTTTAGGATTAGGATAAAGATTAGGTTAGGATTAGTGTTGGCTTTAGGGTTGTGTCTGGGAGAAGGGTTAGTGTTAGGGATAGACTTAGGGTAAGAGTAAGTGTTAGGAATAGGCATAGGTTTTGGGAAAGTTTCAGAGTTTGGACTGGATTTATGATTAGGGTTAGGGACAAAGATTTTTTGAGATTTATGATTAGATTTAGGGAGAAAAGTAGGCTGACTTGTGGTCTTAGCAGTAGGTTTAGGTTTAGGTTTAGGTTTAGGATTCCATTTGTATTTATTGATCGAGGTTGGGTTAGTTGGAGTGTAAAGGTCAGAGTAGGGTTAGGCCTTGGGATAGGGTTAAGGTTTGGAATAGGATTAGGATTCAAATGATGTTACGGGTTGGTGTTAGGGTTAGGGAAAGGTTAGGATCAGGGTTGAGGTCAGGGTTAGGTATAGGAAAAGGGTTAGTGTTAGGGCTAGGGCAATTGGAAGGGTTAGGCTTAGGCTTAGATATTAGGGTTAGGTTTAGGCGGAGGTTTGGTTGGAGTGTCAGGGTGAGAGAAGGGGTAGGCCTGGGGTTTGGTTTTGGGTTACATCATACAAATCATCCCATACATTAGCTGGGGTGGGAGGTGCAAGGAACAGCCAGCAAAGTGCTGAGTTCATTCCAATCAGAGGACCTGAAGATCGGGTAGCTACTATCAAACCGTTTGTGTTGCCAATTCCGATGATATTTATGGGGCCCTGATGTTATGGTTCAGTGGGGAGTCACTATCAAGTCCAAACCCAATCCAAACCCCAAACCTACTCCTATTCCTAAACCTTATCTTAACCCTAAACCAAACCCAAACCCAAGGCCCTCCCCTTCTCTCAGCCTAACACTCAAACTAACCTAAACCCGAAACTAACCCTACATTTATCCTAATCTTATCCATATTCTAAGGCCTAACCCTACTCTGACCAGAAAGCTCATGTTGTCTAAAATCTACCCCTTACCTAAAACCTAAATCGACAAAAAAACCTAACCCGAAACCTCAACCTAACTCTTCTCCTAACTAGAACACCAGCACTTCACCTTACCCTAACTGGAAACCTAGGACTAAATCCTTACCTTGTCCAGAACCCTATTCCTAACCCAAACCAGAATTCTAACCTCTACCCTAACCAAAACCCTTCCCCTAAACCTAAACCTAATGCTACCCTCAACCAAACCCTAGCCCTAAATCCTACCCTAAAACCAACACCACGTTTAAGCTCAAACCTCAAGCCTCAAAGAAAGCATCAGATTACCGCAGATCTCACCTAACACTAACCCCAATCCAATCCCTACTACTAACCCCAAACCCAATCCAAACACCAAAACTATTCCTATTCCTAAACCTAACACTAAGCCAGAACCAAACCCAAGGCCTACCCCTTCTCTCAGCCTGACACTCAAACTAACCTAGACCTGAACGCAACGCTAAATCAAATACTAAAACTCACCCTTAGCCAAGGCCCTTTTAGGACCCTTCCCTGGTCCTAAAACTAAAGAGAACCCTACCCCTTCCACTAAACCTTCATCTACATCCCTAACCCTTACCCTAAACCTAAATCTACACCAAAACCTAACCCTAACCCTAACATGTCTTCTAACTGTAAAACTAACACTTCACCTAACCCGAACTGAAACCCCAGGACTAAACCTTACCTAACACCTAGCTATATTCCTAACCCTATCCTGAAACCTAACGTTAACCCTAACCCTAAAAACAACTTGGAACCAAACCCTAACCCTAACCTAACCCTTATCAGAACCCTAAATCTAATCCTAACCGTTACCTCAATTGAACTCCAATTCTTCCTGAAATCTAAATGGGACCTTAAAACCAACCCCAGATTGAAGCCCAACCCTAAACCTAACACAAAGCATTAGATTACCACAGCCATCACCTAACTCTAACCCCAGCCTTAACGCTAATACTATCCCAAACACTATTCCAATTCCTAAACCCAACACAAACCCAAAAACACAAAGCCTACAATTCTCACAGCCTAACACTGAAAGGAAACCTAAATCTTACCCTAACTCTAAAACTAATCCAAAGCATGACCACAATTTAAACTCTAAATCTACCTTCAAACTAAAGCTGACCCTAACACCAACCTCAAGTAAAAGCCCAACCCTAAGCCTAACACAAAGCATTAGATTACCACAACGCTCACCTAACTTCTAACCCCCACCCTAACACTAATACTAAAGCAATCAGATTCCAAATACTAACCCAATTCCTATTCTGAAACCCAAAACTATTCCAAAAACAAACCCAAGGCCTAACCTTTCTCTCACCCTAACAATCAAAGAAAACCTATTCCTAAACCTAATCCTAAATCTAGTCCTAACCCTCACCCTTAATCTAACCCCAACCCCCACCCAGAAGCTAACACTTAGCATTGTACAATACCTAAACGTACCCCTAATCCTTATCACTAAACCTAAAAGGAACCTGAAACATAGTGCTAAATCCGAACCCTAACCCTGAAGACTAACGCTAACAATGAACAAATTCCTATACCTTTTCCTTCCTCCAAATTGATTCCTAGCACTAACCCTAACCCTACATTAACCCTATCCTAACCCTAACCCTAACCCTAGCCCTAAACTACATTAACCCTAACCCTAACCCTAACCCTAACCCTAACCCTAGCCCTAACCTAACTCTAACCCTAACCCTAACCCTAAACCTAATGCTAACCCTTACCCTACCCTAACCCTAACCCTACCATACCCTAACCCTAACCTACCCTAACACTAACCCTAACCCTAACCCTAAACCTAAACCTAAAACTAACCCTAACCCTAACCCTAATTCCTAACCCTTACCTTAACTGTATCACAATCCCTATCCTAATTCTTACCCTAACCCTAACCCTTACCTAACCCTAACCCTAACCCTAACCCTAACTCTAACCTTAACCCTAACCCTAACCCTAACCTAACCCTAACCCTAATCCTAACCCTAACCCTAACTCTAATTCCTAAACCTTACCTTAACTGTATCACAATCCCTATCCTAATTCTTACCCTAACCCTAACCCTTACCTAACCCTAACCCTAACCCTAACCCTAACTCTCACCTTAACCCTAACCCTAACCCTAACCTAACCCTAACCCTAACCCTAACCCTAACCCTAACCCTAACCCTAACCCTAACCTCAATCCTAACCCTAACTCTAACCTTAACCCTAAACCTAACAATAAATTTAACCCTAACCCTAACACTAACCCTAACCCTAATTTTACCCTAACCCTAAGCATACCCTAACCCTAACCCTAACCCTAACCCTAACCCCAACCCTAACCTAACCCTAACCCTAACCCTAACCCTAACCCTACCCTAGCCCTAACCCTAACCCTAACCCTAACCCTAACCCTAACCCTAACCCTAACCCTAACAATAAATTTAACCTTAACCCTAACACTAACCCTAACCCTACCCTAACCCTAACCCTAACCCTAATCCTAACCCTAACCCTAACCCTAACCCTACCATAACCCTAACCCTAACCCTAACCCTAACCCTAACCCTTACCCTAACCCTAGCCTAACCCAAACCCTAACCCTAACCCTACCCTAACCCTAACCCTAACCCTAACCCTACCCCTAACCCTACTTTACCCTAACCCTAATCCTAACACTAACTCTAACTTTATTCCTTACCCTAACACTAATCCAATCCCGAACCCTAACCCTAATCCTAGCCCTAACTCTAACTTTATTCGTAACCCTACCCCTAATCCAAACAATAACCCTTACCCTAATCAAACCCTATCCCTATTCCTAACCCTTACCCTAACCGTATCACAATCCCTATCCTAACTCTTACCATAACCCAAACCCTAACCTAACCCTAACCCTAACCCTAACCCTATCCCTAACCCTTACCCTAACCCTAACCCTACCCTAACCTTAACTCTACCCTAACCGTATCCCTACCCTAACCCTAACCCTAATCCTAGCCCTTACTCTAACTTTATTCCTAACCCTACCCCTGATCCAAACACTAACCCTAACCTTAATGTAACCCTAACCCTATTCCTAACCCTTACCCTAACTGTATCCCATTCCCTATCCTAACTCTTACCATAACCCTAACCCTGATGCTAATGCTAACCCTAACCCTGAATCTAACCCTTACCCTAACCCTATCCCTTACCCAGAAGCTAACACTTAGCGTTGTACAATACCTAACCGTACCCTAACCCTATCCCTAAACCTAAAAGGAACCCAAACTCTAACCCTAAATCTGTCCCTGAGCCTAACCTTCAACCTTACCCTAACCTTAACCCTAACCCTGTTCCATTCTCTAAACATATCTGTAAGCATTACCTTCATCCTAACTCGAACTCTACCCTAACCCTATCCCTTTGACCCCAACACAAAACCCAGATTGAGCCTGACCCTAACCTAGGTAGCATAAAGTGTATGTAGGGTGAATTTGAGTTTTAGGGTCAAAGTTAAATTGTTAGTTTTAGGGTTAGGGTGAAGGATTGCTTTAGTTCTAGTATTAGGGTGTTTGGGGTTAGGGTTAGGGTAAGGATTTTGGAGTGGATTAGGTTTAGGGTCAGGTTTGGGGGAGTTTTGGGGTTAGGGTTAGATTTAGGATTAGGGTTAGCAAAAAAGGTGTTTTAGTTTTAGTTTAGGTTAGTGCTAGGATTAGGTTGAGTGTTCTTGTGAAGTTTAGGTTTAGGGTTAGGTTTAGGTTTAGATTGAGGTTTAGGGTAAGGAGTAGGGTTAATTTGACTTTTAGGGTCAGAGTAGAGTTAAGTCGTGTTAGGGTTAAGGTTAAGAACAGGATTCAGATTCCAATTAGGTTTTGGGTTCCTACTAGGGATAGGCCTCAAATTAGTGTTAAGGTTAGGGTTAGGGTTAGGTATAGGGAAAGGGTTAGTGTTAAGGCCAGGGCAAGTGTATGGTTTAGGGTAAAGATTGGATTTAGGGTTAGGTTTAGATGTAGGTTTGGTTTGATCGTTAGGGTGTGAGAAGGCACCGGCCTTGGATTTCATTTGGAGATTGGGTAAGGTTTAGGAATAGGAATAACATTGGTGTTTAAAAGATGATTAGTGTTAGTATTAGGGATAGGGTTACGGTTAGAGTTTAGTTAGGGTTGTTAGTTTTAGAGTGAGGGATAGGGGTATGGTTTGGTCTAGTACTTGGGTTAGGGTTTGGGATAGTCATAGCATTAGTGTTAGGGTTAGGGTTCCGTTAGGGTTGTGGTAATCTGATGCTAGGTGTCGGGATTAGGGTTGTGCTTAAATGTGGGTTTGGTTTGAGGGTCAGAGTTAGGGTTAGGGTAGAGTTAGAATTAGGGTAAGAGTTAGGATTAGGTTTAGGATTAGGATAAAGATTAGGTTAGGATTAGTGTTGGCTTTAGGGTTGTGTCTGGGAGAAGGGTTAGTGTTAGGGATAGACTTAGGGTAAGAGTAAGTGTTAGGAATAGGCATAGGTTTTGGGAAAGTTTCAGAGTTTGGACTGGATTTATGATTAGGGTTAGGGACAAAGATTTTTTGAGATTTATGATTAGATTTAGGGAGAAAAGTAGGCTGACTTGTGGTCTTAGCAGTAGGTTTAGGTTTAGGTTTAGGTTTAGGATTCCATTTGTATTTATTGATCGAGGTTGGGTTAGTTGGAGTGTAAAGGTCAGAGTAGGGTTAGGCCTTGGGATAGGGTTAAGGTTTGGAATAGGATTAGGATTCAAATGATGTTACGGGTTGGTGTTAGGGTTAGGGAAAGGTTAGGATCAGGGTTGAGGTCAGGGTTAGGTATAGGAAAAGGGTTAGTGTTAGGGCTAGGGCAATTGGAAGGGTTAGGCTTAGGCTTAGATATTAGGGTTAGGTTTAGGCGGAGGTTTGGTTGGAGTGTCAGGGTGAGAGAAGGGGTAGGCCTGGGGTTTGGTTTTGGGTTACATCATACAAATCATCCCATACATTAGCTGGGGTGGGAGGTGCAAGGAACAGCCAGCAAAGTGCTGAGTTCATTCCAATCAGAGGACCTGAAGATCGGGTAGCTACTATCAAACCGTTTGTGTTGCCAATTCCGATGATATTTATGGGGCCCTGATGTTATGGTTCAGTGGGGAGTCACTATCAAGTCCAAACCCAATCCAAACCCCAAACCTACTCCTATTCCTAAACCTTATCTTAACCCTAAACCAAACCCAAACCCAAGGCCCTCCCCTTCTCTCAGCCTAACACTCAAACTAACCTAAACCCGAAACTAACCCTACATTTATCCTAATCTTATCCATATTCTAAGGCCTAACCCTACTCTGACCAGAAAGCTCATGTTGTCTAAAATCTACCCCTTACCTAAAACCTAAATCGACAAAAAAACCTAACCCGAAACCTCAACCTAACTCTTCTCCTAACTAGAACACCAGCACTTCACCTTACCCTAACTGGAAACCTAGGACTAAATCCTTACCTTGTCCAGAACCCTATTCCTAACCCAAACCAGAATTCTAACCTCTACCCTAACCAAAACCCTTCCCCTAAACCTAAACCTAATGCTACCCTCAACCAAACCCTAGCCCTAAATCCTACCCTAAAACCAACACCACGTTTAAGCTCAAACCTCAAGCCTCAAAGAAAGCATCAGATTACCGCAGATCTCACCTAACACTAACCCCAATCCAATCCCTACTACTAACCCCAAACCCAATCCAAACACCAAAACTATTCCTATTCCTAAACCTAACACTAAGCCAGAACCAAACCCAAGGCCTACCCCTTCTCTCAGCCTGACACTCAAACTAACCTAGACCTGAACGCAACGCTAAATCAAATACTAAAACTCACCCTTAGCCAAGGCCCTTTTAGGACCCTTCCCTGGTCCTAAAACTAAAGAGAACCCTTCATCAACATCCCTAACCCTTACCCTAAACCTAAATCTACACCAAAACCTAACCCTAACCCTAACATGTCTTCTAACTGTAAAACTAACACTTCACCTAACCCGAACTGAAACCCCAGGACTAAACCTTACCTAACACCTAGCTATATTCCTAACCCTATCCTGAAACCTAACGTTAACCCTAACCCTAAAAACAACTTGGAACCAAACCCTAACCCTAACCTAACCCTTATCAGAACCCTAAATCTAATCCTAACCGTTACCTCAATTGAACTCCAATTCTTCCTGAAATCTAAATGGGACCTTAAAACCAACCCCAGATTGAAGCCCAACCCTAAACCTAACACAAAGCATTAGATTACCACAGCCATCACCTAACTCTAACCCCAGCCTTAACGCTAATACTATCCCAAACACTATTCCAATTCCTAAACCCAACACAAACCCAAAAACACAAAGCCTACAATTCTCACAGCCTAACACTGAAAGGAAACCTAAATCTTACCCTAACTCTAAAACTAATCCAAAGCATGACCACAATTTAAACTCTAAATCTACCTTCAAACTAAAGCTGACCCTAACACCAACCTCAAGTAAAAGCCCAACCCTAAGCCTAACACAAAGCATTAGATTACCACAACGCTCACCTAACTTCTAACCCCCACCCTAACACTAATACTAAAGCAATCAGATTCCAAATACTAACCCAATTCCTATTCTGAAACCCAAAACTATTCCAAAAACAAACCCAAGGCCTAACCTTTCTCTCACCCTAACAATCAAAGAAAACCTATTCCTAAACCTAATCCTAAATCTAGTCCTAACCCTAACCCTCACCCTTAATCTAACCCCAACCCCCACCCAGAAGCTAACACTTAGCATTGTACAATACCTAAACGTACCCCTAATCCTTATCACTAAACCTAAAAGGAACCTGAAACATAGTGCTAAATCCGAACCCTAACCCTGAAGACTAACGCTAACAATGAACCAATTCCTATACCTTTTCCTTCCTCCAAATTGATTCCTAGCACTAACCCTAACCCTACATTAACCCTATCCTAACCCTAACCCTAACCCTAGCCCTAAACTACATTAACCCTAACCCTAACCCTAACCCTAACCCTAGCCCTAACCTAACTCTAACCCTAACCCTAACCCTAAACCTAATGCTAACCCTTACCCTACCCTAACCCTAACCCTACCATACCCTAACCCTAACCTACCCTAACACTAACCCTAACCCTAACCCTAAACCTAAACCTAAACCTAACCCTAACCCTAACCCTAATTCCTAACCCTTACCTTAACTGTATCACAATCCCTATCCTAATTCTTACCCTAACCCTAACCCTTACCTAACCCTAACCCTAACCCTAACCCTAACCCTAACCCTAACCCTAACCCTAACCCTAACCCTAACTCTAACCTTAACCCTAACCCTAACCCTAACCTAACCCTAACCCTAATCCTAACCCTAACCCTAACTCTAATTCCTAACCCTTACCTTAACTGTATCACAATCCCTATCCTAATTCTTACCCTAACCCTAACCCTTACCTAACCCTAACCCTAACCCTAACCCTAACCAGAACTCTCACCTTAACCCTAAACCTAACCCTAACCCTAACCCTAACCCTAACCCTAACCCTAACCCTAACCCTAACCCTAACCCTAACCCTAACCCTAACCCTAACCCTAACCCTAACCCTAACCCTAACCCTAACCCTAACCCTAACCTCAACCCTAACCCTAACTCTAACCTTAACCCTAAACCTAACAATAAATTTAACCCTAACCCTAACACTAACCCTAACCCTAATTTTACCCTAACCCTAAGCATACCCTAACCCTAACCCTAACCCTAACCCTAACCCTAACCCCAACACTAACCTAACCCTAACCCTAACCCTAACCCTAACCCTAACCCCAACCCTAACCCTAACCCTAACCCTAACCCTAACCCTAACCCTAACCCTAACAATAAATTTAACCTTAACCCTAACCCTAACCCTAACCCTACCCTAACCCTAACCCTAACCCTAACCCTAACCCTAACCCTAACCCTAACCCTAACCCTAACCCTACCCTAACCCTAACCCTAACCCTAACCCTAACCCTAACCCTAACCCTAACCCTACCCTAACCCTAACCCTAACCCTAACCCTAACCCTAACCCTTACCCTAACCCTAGCCTAACCCAAACCCTAACCCTTACCCTGCCCTAACCCTAACCCTAACCCTACCCCTAACCCTACTTTACCCTAACCCTAATCCTAACACTAACTCTAACTTTATTCCTTACCCTAACACTAATCCAATCCCGAACCCTAATCCTAATCCTAGCCCTAACTCTAACTTTATTCGTAACCCTACCCCTAATCCAAACAATAACCCTTACCCTAATCAAACCCTATCCCTATTCCTAACCCTTACCCTAACCGTATCACAATCCCTATCCTAACTCTTACCATAACCCAAACCCTAACCTAACCCTAACCCTAACCCTAACCCTATCCCTAACCCTTACCCTAACCCTAACCCTACCCTAACCTTAACTCTACCCTAACCGTATCCCTACCCTAACCCTAACCCTAATCCTAGCCCTTACTCTAACTTTATTCCTAACCCTACCCCTGATCCAAACACTAACCCTAACCTTAATGTAACCCTAACCCTATTCCTAACCCTTACCCTAACTGTATCCCATTCCCTATCCTAACTCTTACCATAACCCTAACCCTGATGCTAATGCTAACCCTAACCCTGAATCTAACCCTTAGCCTAACCCTATCCCTTACCCAGAAGCTAACACTTAGCGTTGTACAATACCTAACCGTACCCTAACCCTATCCCTAAACCTAAAAGGAACCCAAACTCTAACCCTAAATCTGTCCCTGAGCCTAACCTTCAACCTTACCCTAACCTTAACCCTAACCCTGTTCCATTCTCTAAACATATCTGTAAGCATTACCTTCATCCTAACTCGAACTCTACCCTAACCCTATCCCTTTGACCCCAACACAAAACCCAGATTGAGCCTGACCCTAACCTAGGTAGCATCAAGTGTATGTAGGGTGAATTTGAGTTTTAGGGTCAAAGTTAAATTGTTAGTTTTAGGGTTAGGGTGAAGGATTGCTTTAGTTCTAGTATTAGGGTGTTTGGGGTTAGGGTTAGGGTAAGGATTTTGGAGTGGATTAGGTTTAGGGTCAGGTTTGGGGGAGTTTTGGGGTTAGGGTTAGATTTAGGATTAGGGTTAGCAAAAAAGTTGTTTTAGTTTTAGTTTAGGTTAGTGCTAGGATTAGGTTGAGTGTTCTTGTGAAGTTTAGGTTTAGGGTTAGGTTTAGGTTTAGATTGAGGTTTAGGGTAAGGAGTAGGGTTCATTTGACTTTTAGGGTCAGAGTAGAGTTAAGTCGTGTTAGGGTTAAGGTTAAGAACAGGATTCAGATTCCAATTAGGTTTTGGGTTCCTACTAGGGATAGGCCTCAAATTAGTGTTAAGGTTAGGGTTAGGGTTAGGTATAGGGAAAGGGTTAGTGTTAAGGCCAGGGCAAGTGTATGGTTTAGGGTAAAGATTGGATTTAGGGTTAGGTTTAGATGTAGGTTTGGTTTGATCGTTAGGGTGTGAGAAGGCACCGGCCTTGGATTTCATTTGGAGATTGGGTAAGGTTTAGGAATAGGAATAACATTGGTGTTTAAAAGATGATTAGTGTTAGTATTAGGGATAGGGTTACGGTTAGAGTTTAGTTAGGGTTGTTAGTTTTAGAGTGAGGGATAGGGGTATGGTTTGGTCTAGTACTTGGGTTAGGGTTTGGGATAGTCATAGCATTAGTGTTAGGGTTAGGGTTCCGTTAGGGTTGTGGTAATCTGATGCTAGGTGTCGGGATTAGGGTTGTGCTTAAATGTGGGTTTGGTTTGAGGGTCAGAGTTAGGGTTAGGGTAGAGTTAGAATTAGGGTAAGAGTTAGGATTAGGTTTAGGATTAGGATAAAGATTAGGTTAGGATTAGTGTTGGCTTTAGGGTTGTGTCTGGGAGAAGGGTTAGTGTTAGGGATAGACTTAGGGTAAGAGTAAGTGTTAGGAATAGGCATAGGTTTTGGGAAAGTTTCAGAGTTTGGACTGGATTTATGATTAGGGTTAGGGACAAAGATTTTTTGAGATTTATGATTAGATTTAGGGAGAAAAGTAGGCTGACTTGTGGTCTTAGCAGTAGGTTTAGGTTTAGGTTTAGGTTTAGGATTCCATTTGTATTTATTGATCGAGGTTGGGTTAGTTGGAGTGTAAAGGTCAGAGTAGGGTTAGGCCTTGGGATAGGGTTAAGGTTTGGAATAGGATTAGGATTCAAATGATGTTACGGGTTGGTGTTAGGGTTAGGGAAAGGTTAGGATCAGGGTTGAGGTCAGGGTTAGGTATAGGAAAAGGGTTAGTGTTAGGGCTAGGGCAATTGGAAGGGTTAGGCTTAGGCTTAGATATTAGGGTTAGGTTTAGGCGGAGGTTTGGTTCGAGTGTCAGGGTGAGAGAAGGGGTAGGCCTGGGGTTTGGTTTTGGGTTACATCATACAAATCATCACATACATTAGCTGGGGTGGGAGGTGCAAGGAACAGCCAGCAAAGTGCTGAGTTCATTCCAATCAGAGGACCTGAAGATCGGGTAGCTACTATCAAACCGTTTGTGTTGCCAATTCCGATGATATTTATGGGGCCCTGATGTTATGGTTCAGTGGGGAGTCACTATCAAGTCAGATTTTCGGGAGGGGCCATTGAGAGGTGCGACGCCCTTAAGCTAATATGGAAAACAGATACCCCTAGATGGGTGGATCAATGGCCCCTTCCGCTAGAAAAACTTGGCGCCCTCCAAGACTTGGTAGCGGAACAATTAGCAAAAGGACATACTGTACCTCCACTAATCCTTGGAACTCACCTGGATTTGTCATTAAGAAACAAACTGGTCAATGGCGCTTGTTCCATGACCTCAGAAAAATGAATGATGCTCTGGAAAATATGGGAGCCCTTCAACCAGGCCTCCTGTCACCCACTATGATTCCCCGAGACTGGCATTTGACTGGCACTGATCTTCAAGACTGCTTTTTTAATAGTCCATTACACCCTGAGGATGCCCCTCCATTTGCTTTTTCAGTTCCAAGCATCAACATGCAAGCCCCGTTGCAGAGATACCAGTGGGTTGTGCTGCCACAAGGAATGAAAAATAGCCCCACCATTTGTCAGTGGTATGTAGCTAAAGTGCTTAGCCCCATTCCAGACACAATGCCAAATGTTTTATCGTATCATTAGATGGAAAACATCTTAGTGGCCGCGCAACATCACGAGATCATGGAGGAAGCAGTAGCCCTCCTTACAACTGCTGTTAATTCGGCAGGTTTCTGTATTGCGCCTGAAAAAATGCAGAAAACATCACCATGGAAATATTTAGGCTGGTGCATCAGAGCCCAGACTATCATTCCCTAGCCCTTCCAAAGACAAACTGATGTGAAAAATTGACACGATGTACAAAAATGGTTGGGATCAATTAACTGGGTCTGAGCGCTCTTGGGTATCTCTAATGCAGACTTGTATCCTCTTTTGGAACTACTGAAAGGGGATTCTGATTTACACTCTCCCTGCCGTCTTGGCTCTGAAGTGGCTAGTGCCTTGCAAAAAGTTGCTGCAGCTAGCACTAACAGACAAGCTCATCGGTGTGCCCCGGAGTTACCTTTTTTTCTAATGATCCTCAACCCTGCTCGACAACCTCATGCGCTAATTTTTCAGTGGGATTTTCAAAGGCCAGACCCACTATTCATTATTGAATGGATTTTTTTGCCAAACCAGTTGACAAAGACAATCCTGACACAGCATGAGATGTTTGCTTCCCTGAGAATCAAAGCTAGGCAGCGCTTGCTGATGTTATCAGGGGTAGACTTTTCCTCTAGTTGTTTACCTGTGACAAATGTGTATTTACAATGGCTTGATCAGCAAGCAGATGCCTTTAGCATGGCATTGGCAAGCTATACAGGCAGCCTTACTTCCCACGCACCGTCACACAAGCTATTGAACCTCAATGTTCACTTCACATCCACACCAAAAAGAAGTGATCAGCTGCTGCAGGCCCTTACCAGATTACGGATGGGTCTGGAAGATCACACAAATCAGTTATTTGATGGTGGGATAATCAACAGAAGCAATGGGATTCGGATATTGAAATTGTTTCTGGTTCTCCACAAATAGTGGAACCAGCTGCTGTTGTCCGAGTTTTTTGGAAATGGTCCACACCTTTCAATCCTATTACCGACTCAGCTTCTGTTGCAGGAATTGTTCAGCGAGCAGAAGCATCCATATTACGCAATATTTCTCACTCTTCATTGTTTATTTTGTTCCAGGAACTTTTTTTTTTTTAGACTCCCACACTCATCCTTATTTTGTAATGCACATCCGCTCACACACATCTTTACCTGGTTTCACGGCAGAAGGGAATCTCAAGCTGATATGTCCGTGTTTTACCAGACCGAATAGCGCAAGCTAAACTTAGCCACTCCTTCTTTCATCAGAATGCTGGAGGTCTTAAACGACAGTCTGGGCTTACCTCCCAACAAGCATCAAACATTACAGCGGTATGTCCCGACTGCCAGAGGCATTCTTTCCCATCAACAGCAGGGGGGGTTAACCCCAGAGATCTGCAGAGCCTCCAGCTATGGCAAATGGATGTCACACATTACCCATGGTTTGGTAAGCTGAAATATACACATTCCTCGATTGATACTTTTTCCGGAGCTTTATTTTCCTCTTGTCATACAGGAGAAAAGGCACGAGATGTTCGCAAGCGTTTGCTGCGTGCTTTTGCTACATTAGGTATCCCTTCCCAATTAAAAACAGATCATGGTCCTGCATATACCTCCGCTGCGACAAAAGCCTTCCTGGATTCTTGGGGCATTATGCACATCACCGCGATCCCTCATTCCCCTCCAGGTCAATTGAGCGGTCACACCAATCTTTAAAGCGTCTATTAGCACAACAGAAAGGGGGAATGGGAGCTTCCCCTCCTGAGGAGCGACTACATAAAGCTCTTTATGTTTTCACTTTTTGAATTCTTCTCTGCTAGATACCAATCCCCCGATAGTCCGACATTTTAGTTCGAATATCACATTGGAAAGAAGAATCAAGGCTCCGGTGTTGATTCGCCACCCAGAAACAGGTATGATAATGGGGCCATATCCTCTTGTCACATGGGGGAGAGGTTATGCTTGTGTCTCCACAGGAAAAGGCCCCAGGTGGATTCCTGCGAAGTACGTGAAACCATACCGGGAGGAACAGACTTGGTCGACAACAGATGAAAACACAACCAAGGAAGGATGAGACCAGCTACTGTATGGACTTGACTTCTTGAAATTTCAGGACTCTCTACTGGTTTTATTACCCTCCCAAAAACGAATGTGTGGCTTACACTTGCTAATATTACTCATCAGGAAACACTTTGCTTAGCCACTGCAACTGCACAAAATCCCTTCTCTACCCGCTTGGTGGGCTTTCCCATAGACGAGTGGCCAATCCCTGGTCCCTCACGAGCAATCTTTACTGGCACAAATTCGGTAGATAATTGGGATGGATGGGTTCCATATCTTCCGTCTGCCAAATTAGAGCCACAAGAAATAGATTTCTTAGGATCTATAAAAATGGACTTCTGCCTGAGATTCCATTCTACTGGAAAAAATAAAACCAAACTATGGGATGTCAGTCCCGTAGACGCAGCCATCAATAACCAAACTCTGTGGTGTAATTACACCTCACCCAGCCTTTCAAAATCAGTAAATGCTCCTTTACAGTTACCAGATGGAGTTTTCCGTAGTTGCGCTGACCGGGCATGGCCTGCCATTCCTTCTTACATTAGAGGTGGGCCATGTAGTCTCGGGCGTTTAACCATCCTTACCCGAAATGAGACAACTGTCTTGCAATGGAGAAAGAAAGATTCTCATCACCGTTTTAGGAGAATGACCCACACCTTCAGATCAGATTGTGATGATAACATGAAGTTTTGGAACAGGGAGACCATAGGAGCCGTTTCCTTTTTCACACCGCAGGTTGCTGTTGCTAAAGCTTTGGCAACACTGAACAAACTGGGTTCTTGCTTAGCAAAACAAGGAAATGCCACTAGTTTAGCTTTAACAGGTCTTTTACTTGATGCGGACAGTGTCAGACATGCTGCGCCACAAAATTGCGCTGCTACTGATTTCCTACTTCTGGCGCAAGGCCATGGCTGGGAGGATTTCGAAGGAATGTGCTGCATGAACCTGTCAGAACATTCCGTTTCAATTCAAGCAAGTATCAAGACCATACGGGATGGAGTGAAGAAACTGCAGGAACAGAGGGATTGGGACTGGTTGGACAAATTATTCTCGGGATGGGGGTCTCACCGGATGGCTCCACAGTATCTTAAAAATGATGTGCTACATTGCGATGATCGTTGTAACGCTTTTGCTGTTACTTCCTTGCATTTTACAATGTGCGCAAAAAGATGATTGACAATGCTACAAAGAAAATATTCATAACAGAAAGGGGGAGAAGTGGGTGATGGCAAAAGTGGGAGTCAGACGGAACTGTTAGCTAAGCAGGAATCAGGCCATAAACCTTGGACGTAGGCTGTGTAAAGATAAGCTGATAAGCGTGAGACAACCATGTCTAAGGAGTGAAAAGAAACAGAAGACAGTAATGGATAGCAATAAGAAACTGTTTGTTTAGATGACTAGGAGTGTTTTATATTCTTGACCTGTTAACACTGAGGAGTGTAAATTCCCTCAATTAGATCCTTGCAGCTTCCCCCAGTTAGATCCTAACACACACTGCTTCTCTGTCTATCTAAGCTTTGAGTTGTTGCTTAATAAATGGAACATTAGCTAGCATCAAGCTGGGTTCCCGACCCTTCATTGTAACAGTCTGTGGGTCTCTCTGGGTCCCGCTATGGGTCCCAATATGGTTTGCTGTGGGTCACTGTGGGTCCTGCTATGGGTCGCTGTGGGTCTCTATATGCCCCAGGAGATCCCTAAGGGGTTGCAGTTCCCCTCCACGCCACCAGGGGAGGGGGCGCTCTCACGTGATGTCTCTGTGCCTTCCTATTGCTCTCTGAGGTTTTCTATGGGTCGCTGTGGGTCCCGGCATGGGTTGCTTTGGGTCAAGCTGTGGGTCACTGTGGGTCGCTGTGGGTCTCGCTATGGGTCACTGTGGGTTGCTGTGGTTTGCTATGAGTCTCTATGGGTTGCTGTGGGTCGCTGTGGGTCACGCTATGGGTCCCAATAGGGTTCGCTGTGGGTCGGTGTGGGTCCTGCTATGGGTCTCTACGTGCCCCAGGAGATCCCTAAGGGGCTGCAGTTCCCCTTCACGCCACCAGAGGGAGCTCTCACATGATGTCGCTGTGTCTCTACGGCTTCCTATTGCTCTCTGTGTTTTCCTATTGGGCGCTATGTGTCGCTATGGGTCCCAATATGCTTCGCTGTGGGTTACTGTGGGTCACTGTGGATCGCTATGGGTTGCTATGGATCGCTTTGGTTTGCTGTGGGTCCTGCTATGGGTCTCTGTGGGTCTCTAAGGTTCCCAATGGATCCCTAAGGGGCTGCAGTTCCCCTCCACGCCACCAGGGGGCGCTCTCACGTAATGTCGCTGGGTCTCTAGGGCTCCTTATTGCTATCAGTGGTTTCCTATTGGGCGCTATGGGTCGCTGTGGGTCACTATGCGTCGCTATCGATCTCCGTGGGATGCTACGTTTTGCTGCGGGTCTCTATGGGACGCTATGGGTCACTGTGGGTCTTGCTATGTGTATCCATGGGTCGCTATGGGTCGATGTGGATCGCTATAAGTCTCTACATGTTGCTAAGGGTTGCAATGGGTCGCTGTGGGTCATGCTGTGGGTGTCTGTGGGTCCAGCTATGGGTCATTGTGGGTCGCAGTGAGTCGCTACGGGTCTCTTCGGGACGCTATGGGTCACTCTAGGTCCTGCTATGGGTCGCTGTGGGTTGCTATGGGTCGGTGTGGGTCGCTGTGTGTCGCGGTGGGTCGCTATCGGTCACTATTGGTTGTAATCGGTCTCTGTGGGTTGCTGTGAGTCGCTGTGGGCCCCCCTATAGGTTGCTGTGGGTCGGCTGGGTCGCTATGGGTTGCTGTGGATGGCTGTGTGTCGCTGTGCCTCTATGAGTCGCTATGGGTTGCAGTGCGTCGCAATGGGTCAATGTGGTCTGTTACGGGTCGCTGTGGGTTACGCTGTGGGTCCCAATATGGTTCGCTGTGGGTCAGTGTGGGTCCTGCTATGAGGCGCTGTTGGTCTCTATGTGCCCCAGGAGATTCCTAAGGAGCTGCAGTTCCCCCTCCACGACACCAGGCGGCGCTCTCACGTGATGTCGCTGTGTCTCTGTGGCTCCCTCTTGCTCCCTGTGGTTTTCCATGGGTCGCTGTGGATCGCTATGGGTCCCAATGGGTCGCTGTGGTTCCTGGCATAGGTCGCTATGGGTCAAGCTGTGGGTCACTTTGGGTTGCTGTGGGTGTCTGTGGGTCCAGCTATAGGTCACTGTGGGTCTCAGTGAGTCGCTGTGGGTCTCTATAATTCGCTGTGGGTAACTATGAGTCTCTATGTGTTTCTATGGGTCGCTGTGGGTCTCTATGGGTCGCTGTGGGTCCCGCTGTGGGTCACTGTGGGTCGCTGTGTGAGCTATCGGTCTCTGTGGGTTGCTGTGGTTCCCCCTATAGGTTGCTGTGGGTCGGTTGGGTCGCTGTGGGTCCCGCTATGGGTCGCTGTGAGTCTCTATGGGTCGCTGTGGGTCTCTATGGGTCAGTGTGGGTCACTGTGGGTCAGTGTGGGTCGCTGTGGGTCCCGCAGAAGGCGGTGTGCCCAGAGCGAAGCCACGCCCAGCTATGGGGCGGATGTGGGGCAGCTACGGGGCAGCCATGGGTCACCATGGATCTCCATGGGGTCCCTACGGATCTCAATGGGGTCTCCACTGATCTCAGTGGATCTCAATGGGGTGGCTATGGGGCAGCTGTGGGGCAGCAATGGGGCACTGACCTATTCCCCTCAGAATGCCGCCACTGCATCTCCTCCACCTCCTGCGGGAGCACCTCTGTGGGGCAGAACTCTGCCCCACACCTTCACCCCAAACATCCACACCACAGCTCAGCCCCACAGCGCTGCCCCACATCCCACACATTTGCCCCACATCTCTGCCCCTCATCCCCTGGCCACACAGCTCAGCCCCACATCCCACAGCTCAGCCCCTCATCCCACACCTGGCCCCAGAGCTCAGCCCTGTGGCTCTGCCCCACACATCTGCCCCAAACCCCACACCTGGACCCACAGCTCAGCCCCACATCCCTCAGCTCTGCACCACAGCTCAGCCCCTCACCCCACACCTGGCCCCAGAGCTCAGCCCTGTGGCTCTGCCCCAGACATCTGCCCCAAACCCCACACCTGGACCCACAGATCTGCCCCACATCCCACACCTCTGCCCCACGGCTCAACCCCACAACTCAGCCCCATAGTGCTGCCCCATATCCCACACCTCAGCCCCACGGCTCAACCCCAATCTGCACATACCTGCCCCACATCCCACAGCTCTGCCCCACATACCTACCTGCCCCACAGATCAGCCCCACATTCCACAGCTCTGCCCCATGGATCAGCCTCACATCTCGCAGCTCAGCCCCGCATCTGAGCCCCACATCTGCTCATACCTGCACCACACCTCCGCCCCCCAACCGCCACAGCTCTGCCCCACAGATCCACCCCACAGCTCAGCCCCGCATCCAACAGCTCTGCCCCAATCAGTGCACCTGGACCCACAACTCTGCCCCACAGCTCTGCCCCAAGCCTGGACCCCACACCCACGACCCCAGCCCCAAATCCCTGCCCCATAACCCCATAACCTGACCCCGGCCCCATAACCGCCCCTCCCGCCCTGCCACTGACCACGTGCTCTGCTTCCACCATGCGGCCGCTTCCGGCCCCACGGCACAGCTCGGCCAATCACAGCACAGATCGGCAGCGGAAAGGGCGGGGTGTGGGGTAGCGAGGCGGAACAGTGCCACTGGAACGAGGCACGATGACCGGAAATGACTGAAACTTCTGGGAGCGCGGATTTCCGGCAGCGAGCGGGGCATTGTGGGTAAGGAGGCGGAAGCACGCCTGGAAGTGGGAAACCGGAAGCCAGTGGGAAGCGAGTGGGCGTGGCCAACGTTAAGCCTCGCATTCGAGCCACGCCCCAACGTGCAATGACCCGAAGTGACCCCGATGTGACGCAAAATGACCCCAAATATCCCAGATTACTTCCAACACTTCTTGGAAGCGCTGCGCCCCAAAGGGCCCCAAAATGACCCCAAAGTGACCCCAAAACCCTATAACGACCCCATAAGGACCATATCAAATCCCCTATGGGGTCACTTCTTGGTGTCTCTGCAGGCCACGACGCAGCACTGCACCCCAAAGTGCTCCAGAGTGACCCCAAAGTGACCGTAAATCGGCCCTAATGACCCCAAAAAACCCAAATCCTGGAACGGCCCCAAAACGGCCCCACGGGGTCGCTTCTTCTTGGTGTCCCTGCAGGCCACAACGTAGCGCTGTGCGACGTTGAGTGGCGATGAATATCCGTCAGCGTACAACGTGTCCTCAAACAGCACCGAGGAATCATCCTGCGGCTGTTATAGAGCAATTATGGGGTCAGGGGGAATTTATGGGGTCCGGAGGAAAGCAATGGGGTCAGGGGGAATTATGGGGTCAGGGGGAATTTAAAGGGTTGGGGGGGGAACAGGGGAACTAATAGGGTCAGAGGGGAAATTAATGGGGTCACGGGGGGAACAGGTGAATTATGGGGACGGGGGGAAAGTAATGGGGTTGGGCTGATGTGACCTCAAACAGCACCGAGGAATCGTCCTGCGGCTGTTCTAGGGCAATTATAGGGTCGGGGGGAATAGGGGAAGTAACAGGGTCAGGAGGTGAAGTAATGGGGTCACAGGGGGGAATTGATGGGGTTGGGGGGGAAATTATAGGGTCATGGGGGGGAATTATGGGGTCGGGGGAAAATTGTGGGGTCGGGGGGAACTAATGGGATTTGGGGCTGACATTTGGGGGAAATAATCGGATTCTGGGGCTGATAATGGAGATTTTGGGGTGGAATTGCAGGATTTTGGCGCTGAGTTTTGGGGTCAGATATCGACATTATAGGGCTGGGTTATGGGGTCCGTTCGTGCCCTTTTGGGGCCGGGTTCTGTGCTGTGGGTCCTAAAACTAAAGAGAACCCTACCCCTTCCACTAAACCTTCATCTACATCCCTAACCCTTACCCTAAACCTAAATCTACACCAAAACCTAACCCTAACCCTAACATGTCTTCTAACTGTAAAACTAATGCTTCACCTAACCCGAACTGAAACCCTAGGATTAAACCTTACCTAACACCTAGCTATATTCCTAACCCTATCCTGAAACCTAACGTTAACCCTAACCCTAAAAACAACTTGGAACCAAACCCTAACCCTAACCTAACCCTTATCAGAACCCTAAATCTAATCCTAACCGTTACCTTAATTTAACTCCAATTCTACCTGAAATCTAAATGGGACCTTAAAACCAACCCCAAATTTAAGCCCAACCCTAAGCCTAACACAAAGCATTAGATTACCACAGCCATCACCTAACTTCTAACCCTGACCCTAACACTAATACTAAACCAAAACAGATTCCAAATACTAACCCAATTCCTATTCTGAAACCCAAAACTATTCCAAAAACAAACCCAAGGCCTAACCTTTCTCTCACTCTAGCAATCAAAGAAAACCTATTCCTAAACCTAATCCTAAATCTAGTCCTAATCCTAACCCTCACCCTTAATCTAACCCTGTCAACGGTTTACCGGGCTGGATCGGCCCGGTTCCGTGACGATTGCTGCGGGGACCCACGGACCCACGCCCCAGGAAAGGGCAAGGAAAAAGGGAAAAGGGAAAAGGGAGATGGGCCTAGAAACAAAACAGCGGCAACGATCTGAGGAGGAAAGCTAATTTACTAAATAAGATATTAGAAAACAAAATAACACAATATAATACAATGTAATTGGAATTGAGGCTAATGAATCAAACAAAATGAGCAAGAGAGAGTGTCCGATAAACCGAAGGCCTTACGCTAACGCTGAAGGCGATACGGCAGCGAGCACCCACTGCTGAGTCGATCCCGAAGGAAAGAGAGTGTCCCGTGACCGCTGAGGGTTTTTATCTGTTCCCTCTGAGCGGAAAACACGTAAAAATACAAAGCATCGCAAAGTCCTCTGGGGAATGTAGTGCTTCTTCTCTTCTCAGACAGGTATACCTGGAATTATCAATGATCTATGGAGCTGGAGTATTAGCTCTTCAACTCCTAATGCAATACATGATGTTATGATGTGGAATACCAGTACCAAAAAATCATAAAACCATGACAAACCCCAACCCCCACCCAGAAGCTAACACTTAGCATTGTACAATACCTAAACGTACCCCTAATCCTTATCACTAAACCTAAAAGGAACCTGAAACATAGTGCTAAATCTGACCCGAACCCTAACCCTAAACTTCATCCTATTCCCAAACCTCGCCCTATTCGGAACCCTATTCCACACCCGAACACTAACCCTTACTCTATTACTAACTTGAAGACTAACCCTAACAATGAACCAATTCCTAAACCTTTTCCTTCCTCCAAATTGATTCCTAACACTAACCCTAACCCTAATCAAACCCGAACCCTATTCTTAACCCTAAATCTAACCGTATCCCAATCCCTAACTCTTACCATAACCCTAACCCTAAGTCTTACTCTATCACTAACCCTAACCCTACATTAACCCTATCCTAACCCTAACCATAACCCTAACCTAAACCTAATCCCAATCCTAACCCTAACCCTACCCTAACCCCTAACACTAATCCCCTAAAACTTACCACAACCCTAACCCTGAACCCTAACACTACCCTAACCCTGAACCTAACCCTAATCCCACCCTAACACCAACCCTCACCCTAACCCTAACCCTAACCCCTAACCCTAACACTAATCCCCAAACCCTAACCCCCTAACCCTAACCCTAACCTAACCCTTACCCCAACCCTAACCCCTAACCATACCCTAACCCTAACCCTAAACCCTAACACTACCCTAACCCTGAACCTAACCCTAATCCTACCCTAACACCAACCCTCACCCTAACCCTTACCCAAACCCTAAACGTACCCTAACCCTAACACTAACCCTACCCTAACTCTAACCCTACCCTAACCCTACCCTAACTCTTACCATATCCCTAACCCTAACCCCTAACCCTAATACTGACCCTAACCCCTAACCCTAACCCTTACCGTAAATTCTAATCCAACCCTAACCCTTACCCTAACCCCTAACCCTACCCTAACCCTACAGTAACCCTCAAATCTAACCCTAATTCTACCCTAACCCTAACCCTACCCTTAACCCTGACCCTAACCATACCCTAACCCTTACCTAACCCTAACTCTACCCTAATCCTTAACCCTAAACCTACCCTAACATTTACCCTAAGCCCTAACCCTTACCCTAACCCCTACCTAACCATAACTCTAACACTAACCCTAACCCTACCCTAACACCTAACCCTACCCTAACCCTATGCTAACCCTAACCCTGACCCTGACTCAAACCCTACCCTTAACCCTGACCCTGACCTTAACCCTACCCTAACCCTTACCTACCCCTAAGCCATAACCCTAACCCTAACACTAACCCTAACCCAACCCTAACCCTACCCTAACATTTACCCTAACCCCTAACCCTTACCTAACCATAACCCTAACACTAACCCTAAACCTAACCTAACCCTACCCTAACCGTGACCCTAACCCCTATCCCCAACCCGTAAGCCCAAACCCTAACCCTGTCCCTAACCCCAACCCTACCCTAACCCTAACCCCAACCCTACCCTAACCCTAACCCTGCCCCTAACCCTAACACTAACCCCTAACCCTACCCGAGCCCTAACCCCTAACCTTAACCCTAACCCCTAACCCATACCCTACCCTAACACTACCCTACCCTTACCATAAACCTACCCTAACTCTACCCTTACCCTAACCCTACCCTAACCCTAACTCTAACCCTACCCTAACTCTAACCCTATCCATAACCCTAACCCTACCATAACCCTATTGATGGACCCTAACCCTACCCTAACCCTAACCTTAAACCCTAAACCTTGCCTAACCCTATTGATGGACCCTAACCATAACACTAACCCTACCCGTAATCCTACCCCTAACCCTTACCCAACCCTAACCCTAACCCTAATCCAACCTAACCCTAACCCTAACCCTAACACTAACCCTACCCCTACACATACACCTAACCCTAACCCCTAACCCTAAACCCTAACCCTATTGATGGACCCTAACCGTAACCGGAACCCTAACCCTAACTTTACCCTAACCCTACCCGTAACCCTACCCCTAACCCTTACCCTATTCTAACCCTAACCCTAACCCTAACCCTAACCCTACACTAACCCTAACTCCTAACACCTTAACCCTAATCCTAACCCCTAACCCTTACCCTACCCTAACCCTACCCCTACCCTACCCTAACACTAACCCCTAACCTTAACCCCTAACCCTAACCCTACCCTAACCCTAACCCTACACCCTAACCCTAACACAAACCCTACCCTAACCCTATCCTAACCCTACCCTAATCTAACCCTAACCCTATTGATCGACCCAAAACCTAACCCTAACCCTACCCTAACCCTAAAACCCTAACCCTGACTCACACCCTACCCGTAACCCTGACCCTAATACTTACCATAACCATTATCTAACCCTAACCCTACCCCTTAAACCTAACCCTAACCCTACCCTAACCTTTACCCTAACCCTAACCCTTACTTAACCATAACCCTACCCTAACACTAACCCTAACCCTACCGTAAACCCTAACCCTTACCCTACCCTAACCCTTACCCTTACCCTAACCCTACCCTAATCCTAACCCCTAACCCCAACCCCTAAGCCCTTATCCTGCCCCTAACCCTTACCCCACCCTAACCCTAAACCCAACCCTACCCTAGCCCTAAACCTACCCAGCCCTAACCCCTAACCTTAACTCTAACCACTAACCCAAACCCTACCCTAACCCTAACCCTACCCTAACCCTACCCTAACTCTAACCCTAACGCTTACCATAACCCTAACCCTAAACCTTACCCTAACACTAACCCTACCCTAACCCTAACCCTGACACTGACTCTAACCCCTAACCCTAACCCTTACCGTAACCTCTAATCCAAACCTAACCCTAACCCTACCCTTACCTTAACCCTACCCATACCCCTACCCTTACCCCTACCCATACCCTAACCCATAACCCTTACCCTAAC
The DNA here is from genome assembly GCA_023055505.1 of Callipepla californica brunnescens. Taxonomy (NCBI): domain Eukaryota; kingdom Metazoa; phylum Chordata; class Aves; order Galliformes; family Odontophoridae; genus Callipepla; species Callipepla californica. The sequence continues at coordinate 176,239 of JALIRH010000200.1, read as the reverse complement.
CATACTATAAGCCTAACCCTGACCCTAACACTGACCCTAACCCTAACCCTTACCCTAACCCTTACCTTTCCCTAACTCTTACCCTAACCCTACCCTAACCCTTACCATAAACCTAATCCTAACCCCTACCCTAACATTAACCCTACACTAACCCTGACCCAAACACCTAACCCTAACCTAACACTAGCCCTACCCTAACCCTAACCCCAACCCTATCCTTAACCCTAACCCTAACTCCTAACCCTACTCTAACCCTAAACCTTAACCTAACCGTAACCCCTGACCATACCCTAACCCCTAACCCTAACCCTACCCATACCCCTAACCCTACACTAACCCAACCCCTAACCCTAGCCCTACCCTAACCCCTAAACCTAACCCTAACCCTAAACCTTAATCCTACCCTAACCCTACCCTAAACCTAACCCTAACCTTAAACCCTAACCCTAACCCACCAGATCCCTAACCCTAACTCTAACCCTAACCCTACTGATTCCTTACCCTAACCCTACCCTAACTCTAACCTAACCCTAACCCTATTCCTAACCCCAACTTTAACCCTACCCTAACCCTAACCCTTATCCTAACCGTAACCCCTGACTCTACCCTAACCCCTAACCCTAACCCTACCCTAATCCCAACCCAACCCTAACACTAACCCTACCCTAACCCTTACCCTAACATTGACCCTAACCCTGACCCTTACCTATCCCTAACCCTTACCCTAACACTAACCCTAACCCTGCCCTAACCCTTACCATAACCCTAACCCTAACCCTAGCCCTACCCTAACCCCAACCCTATCCCTAACCCTACCCTTACCCTAACCTTAACCCTAACCCTGCCCTAACCCTTACCATAACCCTAACCCTAACCCTAGCCCTACCCTAACCCTACCCTAACCCTAACCCCAACCCTATCCCTAACCCTACCCTTACCCTAACCTTAACCCTAACCCTACCCTAACCCTTATCCTAACCTTAACCCCTGACGCTACCCTAACCCCTAACCCTAACCCTACCCTAACCCTAACCCAACCCTAACCCTACCCTAACCCTTACCCTAAACCAAACCCTACCCTAACCCTAACCCTTACCCTGACCCTAACCCTAACCCTTACAGTAACCCCTAACCCTACCCTAACCCTAACCCCTAACCTTAACCCCTAACCCTAACCCTACACTAACCCTAATCTAAACTAACCCTAACCCTATTGATGGACCCAAAACCTAACCCTAACCCTACACTAACCATAACACTTAACCTAACCGTACCCTAACCCTAACCCTGACCCTAACCCTGACTCAAACCCTACCCTTAACCCTGACCCTAACCCTACCCTAACCCTTACCTAACCCTAACCCTACCCTAACCCTAACACTACCCTAACATTTACCCTAACCCCTAACCCTTACCTAACCATAACCCTAACACTAAAACTAACCCTACTCTAACCCCTAACCCTACCCTAACCCTTACCCTAACACTAACCCTAAACCTACCCTAACCGTGACCCTAACCCCTAACCCCAACCCCAAAGCCCTAACCCTAACCCTGCCCCTAACCCCAACCCAACCCTAACCCTAACCCCAACCCTACCCTAACCCTAACACTAACCCCTAACCCTACCCTAGCCCTAACTCCTAACCCCTAATTTTAACCCTAACACTAACCCTAGCCCTACCCTAACCCTACCCCTACCCCTTACACTAACCATACCCTAACCCTAAAACTGACCCTACACCATCCCTGACCCTAACCCTAACCCTTACCTATCCCTAACCCTACTCTAACCCTTAAACCTAACCCTACCCTAACCCTTACCCATACCCCTACCCCTAACCCCTAAATCTAGCCCTACCCTAAGCCTAACCCTACCCTATCCCTAACCCTTACCCTAACCCTTACCTATCCCTAACCCTACCCTAACCCTAACCATACCCCTATCCCTAACCCCTACATCTAGCCCTACCCTAACCCTAACCCTACCCTATCCCTAACCCTAACCCTTACCCTAACCCTTACCTATCCCTAACCCTACCCTAACCCTACCCCTAACCCTACCCTAACCCTGACTCAAACCCTACCCTTAACCGTGACCCTGACCTTAACCCTACCCTAACCCTTACCTACCCCTAACCCATAACCCTAACCCTAACCCTACCCTAACATTTACCCTAACCCTTACCTAACCATAACCCTAACACTAACCCTAAACCTAACCTAACCCTACCCTAACCGTGACCCTAACCCCTATCCCCAACCCGTAAGCCCAAACCCTAACCCTGTCCCTAACCCCAACCCTACCCTAACCCTAACCACAACCCTACCCTAACCCTAAACCTAACACTAACCCCTAACCCTACCCTAGCCCTAATCCCTAACCCATACCCTACCCTAACACTACCCTACCCTTACCCTAAACCTACTCTAACTCTACCCTTACCCTAACCCTACCCTAAACCTAACTATAACCCTACCCTAACTCTAACCCTAACCCTAACTCTTACCCTATCCCTAACCCTAACCCCTAACCCTGACACTGACCCTAACCACTAAACCTAACCCTTACCGTAAATTCTAATCCAACCCTAACCCTAACCCTACCCTAACCCTACCCATACCCCTACCCCTACCCCTAACCTAACCCTAACACTACCCTAACCCTAACCCCTAACCCTAACCCCTAACCGTAGCCCTACCCTAACCCTACCCCTCACCCTAACCCTAACACTACCCTAACCCTAACCCCTAACCCTAACCGTAGCCCTACCCTAACCCTACCCCTCACCCTAACCCTATCCCTTACCCTAACCCTTACCTATCCCTAACCCTAACCCTAAACCTTAACCCTACCCTAACCCTACCCTAAACCTAACCCTAACCTTAAACCCTAACCCCAACCCACCAGATCCCTAACCCTAACTCTAACCCTAACCCTACTGATTCCTTACCATAACCCTACCCTAACCCTAACCCTACCCTAAACTTAACCCCTAACCCTAACCCTTACCCTAACCCTAACATTGACCCTATCCCTGACCCTAACCCCTAACCCTAACCCTTACCGTAACTCCTAACCCTAAACCCTAAACCTAACACTAACCCTGACTCAAACCCAACCCTTAACCCTGACCCTTACCCTACCCTAACCCTCACTCAAACCCTACCCTTAACCCTGACCCTGACCCTAACCCTACCCTAACCCTTACCTATCTCTAACCCTACCCTAACCCCAACCCTAACCCTACCCTAACCCTACCCTAACCCTCCAATCTAACCCTAATTCTACTCTAACCCTAACCCCTAACCCTAACCCTACCCTAACCCTAAACCCTAATCCTACCATAACCCTATTGATGGACCCTAATTCTACCTTAACCCTAACCCCTAACCCTAACACTAACCCTACACTAACCCTAATCTAAACTAACCCTAACCCTATTGATGGACCCAAAACCTAACCCTAACCCTACCCTAACCATAACACTTAACCTAACCGTACCCTAGCCCTAACCCTGACCCTAACCCTGACTCAAACCCTACCCTTAACCCTGACCCTAACCCTACCCTAACCCTTACCTAACCCTAACCCTACCCTAACCCTAACATTTACCCTAACCCCTAACCCTTACCCTAACCCTTACCTAACCATAACCCTAACACTAAAACTAACCCTACTCTAACCCCTAACCCTACCCTAACCCTTACCCTAACACTAACCCTAACCCTACCCTAACCGTGACCCTAAACCCTAACCCCAACCCCTAAGCCCTAACCCTAACCCTGCCCTAACCCTAACCCCAACCCTACCCTAACCCTAACCCTGCCCATAACCCTAATACTAACCCCTAAGCCTACCCTAGCCCTAACTTCTAACCCCTAATTTTAACCCTAACACTAACCCTAGCCCTACCCTAACCCTACCCCTTACACTAACCATACCCTAACCCTAACACTGACCCTACCCCCATCCCTGACCCTAACCCTAACCCTTACCCTAACCCTTACCTATCCCTAACCCTACCCTAACCCTTACCCATACCCCTACCCCTAACCCCTAAATCTAGCCCTACCCTAAGCCTAACCCTACCCTATCCCTGACCCTAACCCTAACCCTTACCTATCCCTAACCCTACCCTAACACTAAACCTAACCCTGCCCTAACCCTTACCATAACCCTAACCCTAACCCTAGCCCTACCCTAACCCTACCCTTACCCTAACCTTAACCCTAACCCTGCCCTACCCTTACCATAACCCTAACCCTAACCCTAGCCCTACCCTAACCCTACCCTAACCCCAACACTATCCCTAACCCTACCCTTACCCTAACCTTAACCCTAACCCCTAACCCTACCCTAACCCTAACCCAACCCTAACCCTACCCTAACCCTTACCCTAAACCAAACCCTACCCTAACTCTAACCCTAACACTTACCCTGACCCTAACCCCTAACCCTAACCCTTAACGTAACCCCTAACCCTACCCTAACCCTAACCCCTAATCTTAACCCCTAACCCTAAACCCTAACCCTAACACTAACCCTACACTAACCCTAATCTAAACTAACGCTAACCCTATTGATGGACCCAAAACCTACCCCTAACCCTACCCTAACCATAACACTTACCCTAACCGTACCCTAACCCTAACCCTACCCTAACCCTCACCCTAACACTACCCTAACACTACCCTAACATTTACCCTAACCCCTAACCCTTACCCTAACCCTTACCTGACCATAACCCTAACACTAAACCTAACCCTAACCCTAACCCTTAACCCCAACCCCTAAGCCCTAACCCTAACTCCTAAGCCCTAACCCCACCCTAACCCTAACCCTGCCCCTAACACCTAACCCTACCCTAGCCCTAACCCCTAATTTTAACCCTAACCCCTAACCCTAACCCTAACCCTGCCCCTTACCCTAATCATACCCTAACCCTAACACTGACCCTACCCCTATCCCTGACCCTAACCCTTACTCTAACCCTTACCTATCCCTAACCCTACCCTAACCCTTAACCCGAACCCTACCCTAACCCCTAACCCTAACCCTACACTAACCCTCAAATCTAACCCTAATTCTACCCTAACCCTAACCCTACCCTAACCCTAACCCTGACTCAAACCCTACCCTTAACCCCGACCCTAACCCTACCCTAACCCTTACCCTAACACTACCCTAACATTTACCCTAACCTTTAAATCTTACCTAACCATAACACTAATACTAAAACTAACCCTACCCTAACCCCTAACCCTACCCTAACCCTTTCCCTAACACTAACCCTAACCCTGCACTAACCGTGACCCTAACCCCCAACCCCAACCCCTAAGCCCTAACCCTAACCCTGCCCCTAACCCCAACCCTACCCTAACCCTAACCCTGCCCCTAACCCTCACACTAACCCCTAACCATACCCTAGCCCTAACCCCTAACCACTAATTTTAACCCTAACCATTAACCCTAGCCCTACCCTAACCCTGCCCTAACCCTAACAATACCCTAACCCTAACACTGACCCTAACCCTATCCCTGACCCTAACCCTTACCTATCCCTAACCCTACCCTAACCCTTAACCCTAACCCTACTCTAACACTTACCCTAACCCCTAACCCTAACCCTATCCCTTACCTAACCCTATCCCTACACTAACCCTCAAATCTAACCCTAATTCTACCCTAACCCTAACCCCACCCTAAACCTAACCCTGACTCAAACCCTACCCTTAACCCTGACTTTAACCCTACCCTAACCCTTACCTAACCCTACCCTAACCCTAACACTACCCTAACATTTACCCTAACCCCTAACCCTTACCTAACCATAACACTAACACTAAAACTAACCCTACCCTAACCCCTAACCCTACCCTAACCCTTACCCTAACACTAACCCTAACCCTGCACTAACCGTGACCCTAACCCCTAACCCCAACCCCTAAGCCCTAACCCTAACCCTGCCCCTAACCCCAACCCTACCCTAACCCTAACCCTGCCCCTAACCCTCACACTAACCCCTAACCCTACCCTAGCCCTAACCCCTAACCCCTAATTTTAACCCTAACCCTTAACCCTAGCCCTACCCTAACCCTGCCCTAACCCTAACCATACCCTAACCCTAACACTGACCCTAACCCTATCCCTGACCCTAACCCTTACCTATCCCTAACCCTACCCTAACCCTACCCTAACACCTAACCCTAACCCTATCCCTTACCTAACCCTAACCCTACACTAACCCTCAAATCTAACCCTAATTCTACCCTAACACTAACCCCTAACCCTACCCTAACCCTAACCCTACCCTACCCCTGACTCAAACCCTACCCTTAACCCTCCTTAACCCTACCCTAACCCTTAACCCTAACCCTACCCTAACATTTACCCTAACCCCTAACCATAACCCTAACATTAACCCTAACCTTACCCTACCCTAACCGTGACCCTAACCCCTAACCCCAACCCATAAGCCCTAACCCCAAACCCTTACCTAACCCAAACCCTACCCTAATCCTAACCCTAACCCTGCCCCTAACCCTAACACAAACCCCTAACCCTACCCTAGCCCTACCCTAGACCTAACCCTACCCTAGCCCTAACCCCTAACCCAAACCCTAACCTTACCCTAAACCTACCCTTACCCTAACTCTAACCCTAACACTAACCCTACCCTAACTCTTACCCTATCCCTAACGCTAAGCCCTAACCCTGACACTGACCCTAACTCCTAACCCTAACCCTTACCGAAAATTCTAATCCAACCCTAACCCTAACCCTACCCTAACCCTACCCATACCCCTACCCCTACACTAACCCTTACCCTAACCCTTACCTATCCCTAACCCTAGCCCTACCCTAACCCTAACCCTTACCCTATCCCTAACCCTTACCCTAACCCTTACCTATCTCTAACCCTACCCTAACCCTTAACCCTAACCCTTAACCCTAACCCTACCCTAACCCTCCAATCTAACCCTAATTCTACTCAAACCCTAACCCTACCCTAACCCTAAACCCTAACCCTACCATAACCCTATTGATGGACCCTAGTTCTACCCTAACCCTAACCCCTAACCCTAACCCCTAACCCTAACACCTAACCCTTTGCTAACCCTATTGATGGACCCTAACTGTAACACTAACCCTACCCGTAATCCTACCCCTAACCCTTACCCAACCCTAACCCTAACCCTTACCCTACCCTAACCCTAACCCTTACCCTAAACCTAACCCTACCCTAATTCTAACCCTAACCCTGACCCTATCCCTAAACCTAACCCCTGACCCTAACCCCTAACCTTAACCCCTAACCCTAACCCTACCCTTACCCTAACCCTACACCCTAACCCTAAACCCTACCCTAACCTAACCCTAACCCTACCCTAACCCTAAAACCCTAACCCTACCTCACACCCTACCCTTAACCCTGACCCTAATACTTACCCTAACCATTATCTAACCCTAACCCTACCCCATCCCTACCCTACCCCTTAAACCTAACCCTAACCCTACCCTAACGGTGTCAGAATGTGACAGTCACAATATCAAAGTATCACAATGTCAGAATGTCAGTGTCACAAGGTTAGAATTTCACAATGCCAAAATATCACAATGTGAGAATCTAAAAATGTCACAGTGTCAGAATGTCACAATGCAAAAATGAAAGACTGTCACAATACCAGAAGGTAAAAATTTCACAGTCAGAATATTACAGTGTCACAATGTCAGAAGGTCGCATTTTCAGAATGTCAGTACGTGAGGATGTCAGAACGTCACAATGTCACAAAGTGAGAATATGAGAATGTCAGAATAACAGAATGTCAGAATGTGAGAACGAAATGATGTCAGAATGTGATTATGTGAGAATGTCCGAATTTCAGAATGTCAGAATGTCACAACGTCAGAATGCAAGAATATCAGAATGTCCTAAGTTGAGAATGTCACAATGTATCTGAATAGAAGAATGTAACATTGGCACAATCTCAGAATGTAACAAAGACATCACATCATAATGTCAGAATGTCAGAATTTCACAACTTCACAATGTCACAATGAGAGAATTTCAGAACGCAGCAATGTAACAATCTGAGAATGTCACAATATCAGATTGTCAGAATGTCAGAATGACAAAATGTGAGAATATCACAATATCACTATGCCAGATTCCCAAAATGCCACGATGTCACAATCTCAGAATGTCAGAATCACAGAATTTGACACTGCGAAAATATCACAAAGTCACAAAGCCACAATGTCATAATATCACAATATCACAATGTCAGAATGTCACTATGGCAGATTGTCAGAATGCCAGAACATCAGAAGGTGAGAATATAAGAATGTCAGAATGTCACAATGTCACAATGAGAGAATATTAGAATGTCACAATGTCAACATGTCAGAATGTGAGAAAGGGAGAATGTCATGATGTCAGAATGTCTTAATGTCAGAATGTCAAATCGTCACAACCTCCCAATTAAAATTCAGGGAATATGACTGTGTGTGAAAGACAGCAACTGTTTTTGACTTTTGTTGTCTCAAAGCTTGCTTCATGAGGTCTTTCTGGCTAGAAGACTCTAATTGACAACTGCTTGGAGAAGCTGATCATCACAAAGGACAATAATACTTGTATGGCACCGAAAGTACTACTCCTGTTGATTTATCTGTTGGGCCAGATGTCTTGGGTGGGCACAAATCAAACTAATGCCAGAACACGGAGGCAGCTAAAGAAAGCAGGATAGACACCCTGTTGTCCCTACAAGACAAGCCTCTCTTAAAACAAAACACCCACATGAATGGTGAGGAGCTTTTCTCCTTCAAGGTTTGAAAATTTAAAGCAAAACTGACCTTTAGGTTTAATCCCCTCGATAACCAGAGTCTGGAATGTGATGAATATGCATGTGCTATACCTTTAAATAGCTATTCATTTCTCTCTTACGTGCGCATGTTTGGTGAAGCAATCCCCCATGTACCCAGCGCGCCGCTTGACAGAACTCATTGGTGTGTCGAGTTGCTCAGTTGGTTTTCTCGACACCACTAAACCAAAGACTTTGAAGAAGAGACTTTCCTGAGGGAAAAACCTCTTTGGAAGAACCCCCCTGCACAGCGCCTGCTTGCTGCAAAACTTCCCGGCTTTCTCCCATCCCCCGCGGAGACCAGACGAATTCCTGAGACCAACGGACTACGGACCTCGCCAGATCCACGGTGCTGATGCTCTCTCTTTCTTGCTTTCTGCCAAGTCTCTTCGCTTTTCATCTCTTTTCTATCACCCATCTTCCCTTCCCCATATCCCTAAAAAACTACTTATTGTAATAAACTGGTTGGGCTAAAATTTGAACCATTGCCTTTTAATCTCACCATCGGGTATACACATGCATATAAAGAACCTCATCTCCCTCCTTTATTTTGGAGCGTGACACTGTGTCAAAACGTCACAATGAGAGAATATGAAAAAGTGAGAACATCACAATGACCGAATGTCAGAATGTCGCAATTAGAAAATCGGGGAATATCAAAATGTCACAACGTCACAATGAGAGATAATAACACCAAGTGAATGACAATGTCACAGTGTCACAATGAGAGGATCTCAGAATGTCAGAACTTCAAAATGTCAAAATGTCACAAAGTCCAAATATCACAATGACAGAATGTCAGAATGACAGATTCCCACCGTTTCAGAATGTCAGAATGTGGTAATGAGAGAAAGTCAAAATATCGGAATGTCAGAATGTCACAAGGAGAGAATGTCAGAGTGTCACAATGCTATAATGTCCAAATGTCAGAACATCAGAAGGTCAGAATATCACAATGTCACAACGAGAGAACCTCAAAATGTCACCAAGAGAGACTGTCAAACTATCAGAATGTGAGAATGAGTGAATGTCACAATGAGAGATGGCCACAATTTTAGAATGCCAGATTGTGAGAATGTCAGAATGTGAAAACGCCAGAATGGGAGTGAGTGAATGTCACAACATCAAAATGTCATAACGTCAGAATGAACCAATGTGAGAGTGCCTGAATGTCACAGTATGAGAACGTCACAATATCACAAATCTCAGAATTTCAGTGTCAGAATGAGAGAATGTCACAATGCCACAATGAGAGAATGTCGCAATTACAGATTATTGATATATCAGAATGTCAGAATACGAGAAAGTGAGAATGTCCCAATGTCAGAATATCAGAATGAGGGAAAGAGAGAATGTCATGATGTCAGAATGTCAAATTGTCACAAAGTCACAATATCACAATGAGAGAATATCAGAAAGTGAGAATATGCCAATGAATGAATGACACATTGTGAGAATGTCAGAATGTCAGAACGTCAGAATATCAGAATTACAAAATCAGGGAATATGACTGTGTCACAATGTCACAAAGAGAGAATATGAAAAAGTGAGAATATCACAACGACCGAATGTCAGAACGTGACAATGTCACAATGTCAGAATGAGGGAAAGAGAGAATGTCATGAAGTCAGAATGTCAACTTGTCCCAATGCCACAATAGCACAGTAAGAGAATATCAGAAAGTGAGAATTATGACAGTGACTGAATGTCACGATGTGAGAAAGTCAGAATATTAGTATAGGGCAAATAACCCCCAAAAAAGCACTCCATGGAAATTGTGCGAAAGGCGGTATATTTTAGGTAGGCTTAAGAAAATGGTATACAAACAAGAAGAAAAGAGAGGAGCTCACCTTGATGATGGTCGAGGCTCGCTAATAACTCCAAAAGGGAGGGATCTCTAACAAGAGAACCTTCCCTGCTGGAGGTCAGCCCTTAAATGGGGTCTTGGCAGAGGTGGAGTCAAACTCCACCCCTTCCAATCACACTCACTTGTGCCCCTGCAGCTGACTCAGGGCTTGCCTCAGGTGATCAATCAGTGGTTCAGGCCATGATTCAACAGTTCCCATACAATTAGAATGTCAGAATGTCACCATGAGAGTATCTCAGAATGTCACAATGTCAGAATGTCACAATGATAGAATGTCAAAATGGCAGCATGTGTCTGTGAGAGAATGCCACAATGACAGAATAGAAATATGTCAGAATATAGCAATGAGAGAATGTTAGAATGCAACAATGTCAACATGTCAGAATGGGAGAAAGTGAGAATGTCATGATGTCAGAGTGTCTTAATGTCAGAATGTCAAATCTTCACTGTGTCACAACTACAAGATTAGGGAATATGACTGTGTCAGAAAGTCACAATAAGAGGAGATGAAAAAGAGAGAATATCACAATGACCGAGTGTCACAATGTAAGAAAGTGAGAATGTGAGAATGTCAAAATGTCAGAATGACAGAATATCACTATGTCACAATGTCGCAATGTCTCAAGGTCAGAATATCAATATGTAACAGTGTAAGAACGTCACAAATACCACAATGGGAGAATGACAGATTGTCACGATTACAGAATTTCAGAATGTGAAAATATCAGAATGTCACAATGTCAGATTCTGAGAATGTCACAATGACAGAATGTCAGAATGAAAGATTTTCCAAATTCCAGAATGTCACTATGTCACAACGTCAGAATGACGCATTGTCAAAATGCTAGAATGTCACAATGTCACAAGGTGAGAACATCACAATGGCAGATTGTCATAATGCCAGAACATCAGAAGGTGAGAATATTAGAATGCCACAATGTCACAATGTCACCATGAGAGTATCTCAGAATGTCACAATGTCAAAATGTCAGAATGAGGGAAAGAGAGAATGTCATGATGTCAGAATGTCTTAACGTCAGAATGTCAAATTGTCACAACGTCACAATATCACAATGAGAGAATATCAGAAAGTGAGAATATGACAATGACCGAATGACACATTGTGAGAATGTCAGAATGTCAGAATGTCAGAATGTCAAAATGTGTGAATGTCTGAATGTCACCATGAGAGAGAGTCAGAGTTTTACAATGTCACAATGTGAGAATGTCTGAACGTCAGAATGAGGGAGAGTTAGAATTTCAGAATGTCACAGTGTCACAATGTCATCATGTCACAATATCAGAATGTTGCATTGTCACAATGTGAGAATGACAGGTTGTCACAATTCCAGAATTTCAGAATGTCAACATGTCTGAATGTCACAATGTCACAATTTCACTATGTCACAACGCTAGAATGTCATAATATCAGAAAGTGAGAATATCACAATGGCAGATCGTCATAATGCCAGAACTTCAGAAGGTGAGAATATTAGAATGTCACAATGTCACAATGTTACAATGTGAGTATCTCAGAATGTCACAATGCCAGAATATCAGAATGGCAGAATATGAGAAAGTGAGAATGTCACAATGTCAAAATGTCAGAATGAGAGAAAGAGAGAATCTCATGATGTCGGAATGTCTTAATGTCAGAATGTCAAATTGTCACAACGTCACGATATCACAATGAGAGAATATCAGAAAGTGAGAATATGACAATGACCGAATGACACAATGTGAGAACGTTAGAATGTGAGAATGTCAGAATTGGAGAATGTCACAGAGTCACAATGACAGATTGCCACAATTTCAGAATGTCAGTGTATCACAATGCCACAAAGTCACAATATCAGTATGTCATGAAGATAGAATGTCGCAATGACAACATATGACTGTGACAGAACGTCACAATGTCAGATGATAAATATGGCCGAAAATCACAATGAGAGAATGTTAGAATGTCACAATGTTAACATGTCAGAATGTGAGAAAGTGAGAATGCCACAATGCCACGATGTGAGAATCTCACAATGTCACAATGAGAGAGAGTCAGAATTTCACAGTATCAGAATTTTGCATTGTCACAATGTGAGAATGACAGATTGTCACATTTCCAGAATTTCAGAATGTCACAATTCCAGAATTTCAGAATGTCCAAATATCTGAATGTCACAATAGCAGAATGTGAGTGTATCACAATGACAGAATGTCAGAATGACAGGTTGTCACAATTCCAGAATGTCACTATGTCACAATGCTAGAATGTCAGAATGTCAGAATGTGAAAATAGCACAAGGGCAGGTTGTCATAATGCCAGAACTTCAGAAGTGAGAATATTAGAATGTCATAATGTCAGAATGGGAGAATGTCACAATGGCAGGTTGTCATAATTCCAGAAATTCAGAATGGGAGAATATTAGAATGTAACAATGTTGCAATGTGACAATGAGAGTATCTCAGAATGTCAGAATGTCAGAATGCCAGAATAAAAGAAAAGAAAGGTATGAGGAGGCTATGGGGAAGCTATGGGGCAGCTATTGGGCAGCAGTGGGGCAGCTATGGGGCAGTAGTAGGGCAGCTATAAGGCAGCTATGGGGCAGCAGTGGGGCAGCTATGGGGCGGCTATGAGGAAGCCATTGGGCAGCTATGGGGCAGAAGTGAGGCAGCAATCAGGCAGCAGTGAGGCAGCTATGAGGAGGCTATGGAGAGGCTGTGCGGCAGCTATGGTGCATCAGTGAGGAAGCTATGGGGCGTCTTTAGGGCAGCAGTTTGACAGCTATGAGGCAGTCACGGGGCAGCTATGGGACAGCAGTGGGACAGCTATGAGGAGGCTAGAGGGCAGCTATGGGGCAGCTATGAGGAGGCTATGGGGCAGGTATATAGTGGCTATGTGGCAGTAGTCGGGCAGATATAAGGCATCAATGGGGCAGCAGTGGGGCAGCTATTGGGCGGCTATTAGGCAGCCATGGGGCGGCTATGGGGCAGCAGGGAGGTAGCAATGGGGCAGCAGTGGAGCAGCTATGATGAGGCTATGGCGAGGCTCTGGGGCAGCTATGGTGCACCAGTGAGGCAGCTATTGGGTAGCTATGAAGAGGCTGTGGGGAGGCTATGGGGCAGATATGTGGCAACGTTGAGGTAGCTATTGAGAAGCTATGGGGCAGCAGTGAGGCAGTAGTGGGTCAGCTATGGGGCATTAGTGCTGCAGCTATGGGGCCGCAGTGGGGCATCTAAGAGGAAGCTATAGGGAGGCTATGGGGCAGCTATGGGGCAGCAGTGAGCTAGCTATAGAACAGCTATGAGGAGGCTATGGGGCAGCTATGGAGCAGATTTGAAACAGTTTTGGGGGCGGCTATGGGGCAGTAGTTTGGCAGCTGAGGCAGCAGTTGGGCAGCTATGGGGCAGTAGTGAGGCAGCTATGTGGCGGCTCAGGAGAGGCTATGGGGCAGCTATGGGGCATTAGTGGGGCAGCTATGGGGAAGTAGTGGGGCAGGTAAGGGGCAGAAGTGAGGCAGCTATGAGGTAGCTATGAGGAGGCTATGGGGCAGTAGTGGGGAAGCAGTGAGGCAGCTATGGGGCAGCAGTTGGGCAGCTATGAGGAGGCTATGGGGAGGCTATGGGGCAGCAGTGAGGCAGTTTTGGGGCACCACTGAGGCAGCTATGGGGAGGCTACGGGGCAGCAGTCGGGCAGCTATGGGGCGGATATGGAGCAGCAGTGGGGCAGATATGAGGAGGCTATGAGGAGGCTATGGGGCAGCAGTGAGGCAGCTATGGGACAGGTATGAGGCACTCATCAAGCAGCTCTGGGGCAGCGGTGTGGCAGCTAAGAGAAGGCAATTGGGAGGCTATGGGGCAGCTATGAAGCAGCAGTGAGGCAGCTATGGGGCGTCTATGGGGCAGCAGTGGGGCAACTATGAGGAGACTATGGGGAGGCTATGGGGCAGCTATTGGGCAGCAGTGAGGCAACAATGAGGCAGCTATGAGGAGGCTATGGGAAGCCGATGAGGCAGCTATAGAGCGGCTATGGGGCAGTAGTGGGGCAGCTATTGGGCAGCTATTGGGAAGCAGTGGCAAGGCTATCGGGCGGCTATTAGGCAGCCATTGGGCACCATGGGGCAGCAGTGAGGCAGCTATGGGACGACTATGGGTCGGCTATGGGGAGGCTATGGGGCAGGTATGGGGCAGCAGTGGGGCAGCTATGGAGCAGATATCGAGAGGTTATGAGGCAGCTATGGGGTGGCGATGAGGCAGACATAGGGAAGCTATGGTGGAGCAGGGAGGCAGCTATGGGGTGGCTATGGGGCAGCAGTGAGACAGCTATGGGGCAAGTATGGGGAGGCTATGGGGCAGTAATGGGGCAGCTATGGGGCGGCTATGAGGCAGCCATGGGGTACGTCTGGGGCAGCAGTGAGGCAGCTATGGGGAGGCTATGGGGCAGCCATGGGGTACGTCTGGGGCACCAGTGAGGCAGCTAGGGGCAGCAGTGAGGCAGCTATGGGGAGGCTATGGGGCAGCAGTGAGGCAGTAGTGGGTCAGCTATGGGGCATAAGTGCTGCAGCTATGGGGCTGCAGTGGGGCAGCTAAGAGGAAGCTATGGGGAGGCTATGGGGCAGCTATTGTGCATCAGTGAGGAAGCTACGAGGCGGCAATGGGGCAGCAGTTTTGCAGTTATGAGGCAGCTATGGGGCAGCAGTGAGGCAGCTATGAGGAGGCTATGGGGAGGCTATGGGGCAGAAGTGGGGCAGCTATGGGGTAGCCATGGGGCAGCCATCAAACGGATATGGGGCAGCAGTGGGGCAGCTAAGAGGAGGCTATGGACCAGCTATGGGGCGGCTACAAGGCAGCCATGGGGCAACTATGGGGAAGCAGTGAGAGAGCTATGAGGAGGCTATGGGTAGGCTATAGGGCAGGTATTGGACAGCTATGAGGCAGCCATGGTGCAGCTATGGGGCAGCAGTGGGGCAGCAATGGGGCGGCTATTAGGCAGCCACGGGGTGGCAATGGGACACCAGTGAGACATCTATGGGGTGGATATGTAGCAGCAGTGGGGCAGGTATGGGGCAGTAGTGGGGTAGCTATGAGGAGGCTACGGGGCAACTATGGGGCAGAAGAGAGGCAGCGATGGGACAGGTATGAGGAGGCTATGGGGAGACTACGGGGCAGCTATGAAGCTGCAGTGAGGCAGCTATGGGGCGGCTATGGGGAGGCTATGGGGCAGCTATGGAAAAGCTATGAGGCAACCATGGGGCTGCAGTTGGGCATCTCTGGGGCCGCATTGAGGAAGCTATGGGGCAGCTCCGAGGAGCCTATGCAGCAGCTATGGAGCGGCTATGAGGCAGCTATGGGGCAGGTATGAGGCAGTGTCATGGTTTTGTGATTTTTGGTGCTGGTATTCCACATCATGGCATCATGTGTTGCATTAAGAGGTAAAGAGCTAATTCTCCAGCTCCATAGATCATTGATAATTCCAGGTATACCTGTCTCAGAAGAGAAGAAGCACTACATTCCCCAGAGGACTTTGCGATGCTTTGTATTTTTACGTGTTTTCCGCTCAGAGGGAACAGATAAAAACCCTCAGCGGTCACGGGACAGTCTCTTTCCTTCGGGATCGACTCAGCAGTGGGTGCTCGCTGCCGTATCGCCTTCAGCGTTAGCGTAAGGCCTTCGGTTTATCGGACACTCTCTCTTGCTCATTTTATTTGATTCATTAGCCTCAATTCCAATTACATTGTATTATATTGTGTTATTTTGCTTTCTAATATCTTATTTAGTAAATTAGCTTTCCTCCTCAGATCGTTGCCGCTGTTTTGTTTCTAGGCCCATCTCCCTTTTCCCTTTTCCCTTTTCCCTTGCCCTTTCCTGGGGCGTGGGTCCGTGAGTCCCCCACACCAATCGTCACGGAACCGGGCCGATCCAGCCCGGTAAACCGTTGACAGGCAGCCATGGGGCGGCTGTGGGGCAGCAGTGAGGCAGCTATGAAGAGGCTATGGGGAGGCTATGGGGCAGCAGTGGGGCAGCTACGGGGCGGCTATGAGGCAGCCATTGGGCATCTAAGGGGCAGCAGTGGGGCAGCTATAAAGAGGCTATGGGGAGGCTATGGGGCAGCTATGGTGCATCAGTGAGGAAGCTATGGGGCGTCAATGGGGCAGCAGTTTGACAGCTATGAGGCAGCCACGGGGCAGCTATGGGGCAGCAGTGGGACAGCTATGAGGAGGCTATAGGGCAGCTATGGGGCAGCTCTGAGGAGGCTATGGGGAGGCTATGGAGCAGCTATGGGGCAGCAGTGAGGAAGCTATGGGGTGGCTATGGGGCGGCTATGAGGCAGCTATGGGGTAGCAGTGAGACAGCTATGAGGAGGCTACGGGGAGGCTATACGGCAGTTATGGGGCGGGTATTAGACAGCCATGGGGCGGCTATGGGGCAGCAGGGAGGTAGCAATGGGGCAGCAGTGGGGCAGCTATGATGAGGCTATGGCGAGGCTCTGGGGCAGCTATGGTGCACCAGTGAGGCAGCTATTGGGTAGCTATGAGGAGGCTGTGGGGAGGCTATGGGGCAGATATGCGGCAACGGTGAGGCAGCTATTGGGAAGCTATGGGGCAGCAGTGAGGCAGTAGTGGGTCAGCTATGGGGCAGCAGTGAGGCAGCTATGGGGCTGCAGTGGGGCATCTAAGAGGAAGCTATGGGGAGGCTATGGGGCAGCTATGGGGCAGCAATCGGGCTTTCCCACAAAGCGACACCATCCATCTGTGAACAGGGCGTATCTCTTTTCATCTTCTGTTAGTTCATTATATGGTGAGGCTTCTTTAGCACGTGACACCTCCTCTGCTGGTGTTGTTCCAAACTTTTTACCTTCAGGCCAGTCCATGATCACCTCCAGGATTCCTGAACGGTTGGGGTTCCCCATCCGAGCTCGCTGTGTAATCAGCGCAATCCACTTACTCCAAGTGGCATCAGTAGCATGATGGGTAGAGGGAACTGTTCCTTTAAACATCCAGTTCAGTACTGGCAGTCGAGGTGCCAGAAGGAGCTGCGTTTCAGTACCGATTACTTCAGAAGCAGCTCGAACCCCCTGATATGCGGCTAAGATCTCCTTCTCAGTTGGAGTGTAGCGCTCCTCAGACCCCCTGTATGCTCGACTCCAGAAACCAAGGGGTCGGCCTCGGGTCTCTCCAGAAGCTCTTTGCCACAAACTCCAAGTGGGACCTTCCTTTCCAGCAGCAGTGTAGAGGATGTTCTTTACATCCTGTCCCGTCCGCACTGGCCCCAGGGCCACGGCACGGGCTATCTCCTGCTTCATTTGCTCAAAAGCCTGCTGCTGCTCAGGGCCCCACACAAAATCATTCTTCTTCCAGAGGTCACCTGATAAAGGGGGCTCACAATGAGGCTGTAGTTTGGAACATGCAGTCTCCAAAATCCCACTACACCCAGAAAAGCTTGGCTCTCTGTCTTACTGGTGGGTGGAGACATGGCAGTAATTCTGTCAATCCCATCTGTTGGGATGTGACGATGTCCATCTTGCCACTTTATGCCTAGGAACTGAATTTCTTGTGCAGGTCCTTTCACTTTGCTTCGCTTAATAGCGAAGCCAGCTCGCAGGAGGATCTGTATTATTGTCTCTCCTTTCTTAAAAACTTCCTCTGCTGTATTGCCCCATACAGCAATATCATCGATGTACTGCAGATGCTCAGGAGCAGCACCCTGTTCCAATGCAGTTTGGATCAACCCATGGCAAATGGTTGGGCTGTGCTTCCACCCCTGGGGCAAACGGTTCCAGGTGTACTGAACGCCTCTCCAGGTGAAGGCAAACTGTGGCCTGCATTCTGTGGCCAAGGGAATTGAAAAGAAGGCGTTAGCAATGTCAATGGTGGCATACCACTTGGCTGCTTTTGACTCCAGTTCATACTGGAGTTGAAGCATGTCTGGCACAGCAGCACTCAGTGGAGGTGTGACTTCGTTCAGGCCACGGTAATCTACCGTCAACCTCCATTCTCCGTTGGCTTTACGCACTGGCCATATGGGGCTGTTAAACGGGGAGTGAGTTTTGCTGATCACTCCCTGGCTCTCTAGCTGACGAATCAGATGATGAATGGGGAGCAAGGAATCCCTGTTGGTGCGGTACTGCCGTCTGTGCACCGTTTTTGTAGCAATTGGTACCTGTTGCTCCTCCACTTGTAGCAACCCCACAACAGATGGATCTTCTGACAGGCCAGGTAAAACAGATAGTTGCTTAATGCTATCTGTGTCCACAGTAGCTATTCCAAAAGCCCATCGCTACCCCTTGGGATCCTTAAAGTGCCCCCTTCTGAGATAGTCTATACCAAGTATGCGTGGGGCCCCCTGTCCAATCACTATAAGATGCTTCTGCCAGTCTTTACCCGTGAGGCTTATTTCTGCCTCCAGCACAGACAATTCCTGAAAGCCGCCAGTCACTCCAGAGAGATGAATCAATTCTGCCCCTTTATAACTTGAAGGCGTTAGAGTACATTGTGCACCAGTATCCACCAGTGCCTCCTATTTCTGTGGGTTTGATGTGCCAGGCCACCGAATCCACACAGTCCAATACACTCTATTATCCCTCTCCCTCCTCTGGCTGAGGGCAGGGCCCCTCTATTCATTACCTGTAGTGACGGGAACAACTTCGCTGGTAGTTGGTCTGTGTTGTAATTCTCTCACCCGTACTCGCAGTGCAGGGGTGGGTTTTTGATGTCATTCCTTCATATCTTCTCCATTTGCACGTAAGTAACTCCACAAAGCCGCACGCGACATGAAGTTAGTGAAGTTAGTGCTGTCATTTGCTCGAGCAGGATGGCGTTTGCTTCTGATAGCTGCAACCGATTCAACCCTATCAATCAGTTGGGATAATTTTCCCAGTATATCTTCCATTTGTCCTTCTAACTTTGATATGGCTGAAATGGACGCGTATGGCGGCGGAAATTTTTGTTTGAAGTTTTGAAGTGTAAGAATTAGTTCAAAAACTGGGGGTTTTCTGTCTTGGTCCTCATATCTGTTGAACGTTGTCACTAGTGTACCGGCATACCTTTCTGGTGCTGACTTTGAAAGCTTCTGACATATTTCGGGTGTACTCCTTACTTTCTCCGGATCATGGTCCCGATCGTCAGGATCAAAGGTGGGATCATACAGCATTTCCGCCACAGCTGTTTCTCTCAAATACTGGATGCCTTCCTCAATAGTTTTCCACCTTTTCACTTTAGGTGCCAGGTCACTCTTGTAGGGATATCTTTCCCTCACAGCTACTAGCATTCGTTGCCAGAGGCTGGCGATTCCATCCATATACCTGCTGATTCCTCTGTCGACAGCCGGATCTCGGGCAATGTTTCCTAGTTGGCGAGCTTCGTTACTATCAAGGGACACACTGTTGGCCCGGTTGTCCCAACACCGAAGCAACCAAGTGACAATACTCTCATCTGGACGTCGAATAAACTCCTTTCTTGAGCCTTGGATCTCAGACATTTTCACGGGCCAACGAAACGTCGTAACTTTAACTTTCTCTTCACCTTCATCATCACTTTCTTCTCCATGTCTCTCACTTTTCTTTGTTGCCTTTCTCGATGGTGGTGGGGTTGTGGCCACCCCCTCACCTATATCTTCCTCTTCTTTCGGCACCTCTTCTTTGCGTTCTAGGCGCGAGGACACACGTTTCCATTTCTTGCCTTCCACAGGGGCAACTGACTTTGATACTGGTGCTTCCTTTGGCTGGTCAGGTGTGAGCGGGAGGTTTTCCTCTTTGGTTTGGGCCTCAGTTTGGACACTCTCTCTCTTCATAATAGTATATAAACCTCGGTAAGCATAGGCCAAGCCCCAAATAAGTGTTCCACCTCAGATCTTTCTGAGCCGCAGCACCCTTTACTCAGATACAGGCCTAGCTCCTCAGGATCCTGCAATTGTTCAGGAGAAAAATCCCATGACACCGGGTGTCCCCATCCTTCTCATTTCTTTCCTAAAACTCTCCACTCTCCCTGCCATTCAACATTCTCTGTTTCTGGGAGAAGCTTCCTGCACATGATGTAAAGTGCTACTACATGCAGGAGGACTAATATCCCAATTATTAACACCATCCCTAAGCTGTGATCTTGAAAATTCATAAAAAACTGAGAGGGGAACCTGGATACCCATTCAAACATCACATGGTTCGTTAACATGTTATCCTTTGTTCCATTAGCTGGGGTGCCCTGGGATCTGGCAGGTTCCTCTATCATTGCTTTTAATTTATCATACAGGGACCAGACCCAATGGAACAGAATGGCAAACTTAACCAAGTTCCAGTACGTTTTGAGCATTAAGAGGGAAAAAGCGGTGAAGTACAATCCCTGTAAGGGCAGTTTTAACAGAAACAGAAAAGACATCTTTTTATTATTTTTTTTTTTTCTTGTACTAAAACAATCTGGCAGTACCCAAAAGAAGTTTACAGATATCCCAAAACAACTGACAGTACGCCCGGACTTCAAGGTCGTGTTTTGCTGTACAGCACTTGCAGTACAGATAAGCTTGTTAACAACAGACAGAGATGTACTCTAAAAGTTTGTCTCTGCCTGGCTAAGGCAGCTGGTTGTGCCCCACGTTGGGCGCCAAAAATGTCAGGGGTTTGTGAGCCGGTTCAGCCCGGCCCTGCGACAACCGAGGAAGGAGACCCACAGGCCCACACCCCGGACAAGGGGAAGGGGGAAAGGGAAAAAGGGAGATAAGCCCCAAAACAAAACAGCGACAACGATCTGAGGGGGAAAAGCTAATTTACTAAATAAGACATCAGGAAGTAAATAACACAGTATAATGCAATACAATTTGGAATTAAGCCCAATGAATCAAACAAAACGAGTAAGACAGAGAGAGAGAGAGAGAGAGAGAGAGAGAGTGAGTGCCTGATAAACCGAAGGCCTTGCGCTAACGCTGAAGGCGGACGGCAGCGAGCACCCACTCCTAAGTGATCCTAGAGGAAAGAGAGAATGTCCCGTGACCGCAGAGAGTTTTTATCTGTTCCCTCTGAGCGGAAAACACGTGAAAAAATACAAAGCATTGCCAAGTCCTCTGGGGAATGTAGTTTTCTCCCTGACTCCCAATGCACCACATGATGCCATGATGTGGAATACCAGTACCAAAAAATCATAAAACCATGACACTTCCTTACGGTCTTTTTTGTAGATGGGAGTCACATCGGCAAGCCTCCAATCTTGTGGGACCTCTCCAGATGACCAGGAATGCTGATAGATGACAGAAAGCGGCTTGGCAATCACCTCTGCCAGCTCCCTCAGCACCCTTGGTTGGATCCCATCTGGTCCCATGGACTTGCGGCAGTTCAGATGGAGGAGCAGGTCTCTGACTGTCTCTGCTAGGATCACAGGGGGTGTATGATGCGCTTCGTCCCAGACTTCCAGGTCAGGGCAAAAAGTATCCTGAGTTAACTGATCTGTCTATTAAAGAGAGACGTGAAGAAGGCATTGAGAACCTCAGCCTTTTCCTTATCCTCTGTGGTTCCATTCCCTGCCGCATCAAGTAAAGGAGAGAAATTCTCCTTAGTTCTTTTACTGTTAATATATTTGTAAAAGGATTTTTTGCTCTGCTTTACTGCAGTAGCCAGTCTAAGTTGGAGCTGGGCTTTTGCATTTCTAATTTCCTGCCTGTATTGGAGGGGAGCAGAGGCTTGCTTTAAATGTGGAGTAAGGAAGGAAAGGATGGAGAAGGATCTTGTGAACTGAGGTGGGAAGTGGGTATTTAGTCATTGGAAAGCCATTTTGAACTTTTACTACCTGAACGCTGTACATTTTGGGTTAGTCTTCCTTAACTTTCTGTTGGACTTCTTGTTTTTCAATCAGGTGCATCCGTTCTGTGGAGCAGTAGGATACGTGGTTGGGGCGCAGACAGACCGGACTGTACAGGAGCATCTGATAGAAAAACACATGCTGCTCCCTAATCCAGTATAGGACTGCAGAATTCGGCAGGCAACAAAAGTCAGACGGTACATTTTGTGTATTCAACTAAAGTAAAAGTGCTGAATGTTTGTTGTTATTCCATTTTTTTTCATCTGTGGAATGAAGTGAACTTGGCTGTGCTGAACTTTTATAAAGCAATGGTTGATCTGGCAGTAGAAGTGTTGAAGGAGACCTAAACAACTGAGACTGGTTTAAATCCAGTTGAAGAACTTGACAGAACATGCTTTAACACAGCGTGTAAGATAAACACGTGAAAGTGACCGTTTTTGTATTAGAAGATAAATGGCGTTTTCATTGACTGACTGGAGTTAGCTCAGTTCTTTTCCACAGAATGTTGATGTTCTGAAGGATCCTGAAGCCGTTACGCAGCTTGGTAGCATTCTGAAAAGCAGCGTAAGGGCATGGAAAGCAGCTGGCCGCCCCTTTGTGATTCAGCTGGGAAGAATTGATTTAGATATGCTGAATATGTCCAAGTGCCCAAGTGAAAACATGTCTGCAGCTCTTGAGGCTGACGGTAAGAAATTGCATGTCCTTCCTAACAGCGGGATGGGCAGTGCACGTGATCAGGTTGTGAATTTGCTGGGCTTATCTCATTGCGTGTCTGTTGGTGGTGGTGGTTTTTGTTGCTTCTTTGTGTGTGCGTTTGGGCAAGAGAATGCCTGAAAATGTGCTTGCTTAGGTTCTTGTTTTTGTTAGCCAGATGTTTTGTTCAAAGAAACTCTGATTCCGGAAGGAGGAAAGCTCTTCAAGTGTGAGTTTAGGAAGGGTACCGGAGACTGCTGACTGATAGCAGTCTTGTGGAGACACAGTTGTAAGTTCTGACTTCATCGTTTTAGATAAGAAAAGACCCTAGGACGTTGGCAGAGTTTTGGTTTGGTGATATTCTACTACTGAAACAGCTTTCTTACAGAAGTGTAACTTCAGTGAAGGCGCCTCAGATTTGTCACAAACTAGACTGGTAATCACTGAGGAGGAATTAGGAGCTACTCGAGTTACCTAACCACTGTTACCTGGAAAAAATTGGGTCTGTGATATCCAAGTAGAATGTGCTGCTGGAGCATCCCTTGAGGAATGAAGTGACTCGGTTATTGGAGCTGTGTTCTGACAGACTTTCTTACCCATGCAATGAATACACCTTGACGTAGCTTCTCAGAACTTAATGCATTCTTTTGATTCTGCAGCTCTAATGGCCAGAAGGTGCTTAAAACAAAAAGAAAACACAACGAGAGAAATAGGAAGCAGTTGCTAGGACTTGTAGTGGTGAGATTTTACTCGAGCAACAGCTATTGAGATGGCACTCGGCTCAGAGTGTGTTCTCACAGTTGTTATCTCTGATGGCAGCAGGAGCAGTTCTGCCTTTGTTTCCCTGGCTGCAGTCTGGTGAGGTTTTCCTTGGATGTACTGTTATGAGTGTGTCTGTGCACTCAGTTAGGGCAAGTTCTACTGACGAGACTTGCATGGACTTGGACGTGAGAAAATGAAGTAAGAATTAGGCTCCTTGTAGTAAAGACAAGTTGGAACAATTATGTTTGTGACCAAATCAGGAGCGTGCTTTAGAACACTGTATAGGTTGGTTCTTCTCATCACGCAGTGAGAGCCAGAGGTAAGCATGATCCTGAGAGCTGAAGGAGCATTCCCTTCCTTGAAAAAGAAGCTGCAGCATTGTTTCTGAGTTGTACTGGCAGAGTGTGCTGTCAGCAGTAGCACTGGAATACTAAATTGCAACTTGGATCCATGGAGCTGAAGTAATGGGAAAATGGTTTTAATCTGCATAATATGAACGAGAGATCTTCCTTCTTTGTCATTTGGGTATAAAAATGAAACATTCTCAATCTTCTGGAAGGAGTTGAGGGGAATCTGTTTGTTGACGCATCTTAACCCAGATTCAGTGCAGCTTTGCTACCTTTCAGGCGAAGTGGAAACCAAGCAGCCCTTGGTTAGAAGGATGAGGACTGTAAAAAGGGAAAGTTTAGAACTGATTTCTGGCTGGGTGAGCAGGTCCAACGATCCTCAGATGGTAAGTAAATATGGCATCCAAAGAGTTGATAGGACACATTCAGGAGGAACTCTGCTCTTTTGCTGCAGTGCAGTTAACACTGTTCTGTTCACAAGAACTGGCTTCAGAACTGCAATATCTGCAGGAAGGATGATAAGCTGTGATCATACAGGGGTAGGCCTGAGCTGTGTTTTGAGTGCTTCAGGTAGTGTCAGCTGAGAGCAGTCCTAAGGGGAAGCAGGAAGGTGTAGGAGAGCCCTCAGGCAAGCACTGCTGGATGAACACAGTGCGTGGGAAGCATGTGGGCGTGTAAGTTCATTTTTAGCTTCTTTCCGAACTGCTGTGTGAGGCTTTGTTGGGTAACTGCACTGCTCTAAGCATGTCTTGCTCTTGATGTAGGTTGCTGAAAACTTTGTTCCTCCCTTGTTGGGTGCCGCTCTCATTGACTACCAGAGAAATGTTCCAGCTGCTAGAGAGCCTGCAGTACTGGGTGCTGTGGCTGTGGCTATAAACAAGCTGGGTGGGAACATCGCTGCTGAAATACCTCAGATCTTTGATGCTGTTTTTGAGTGCACGTTAAATATGATCAAGAAGGTATTCCTATGTAAATTTTGGATAACGGAAAAAAAAAGAAAAGGGATTTTATATTCAGGATATTGCAAGAAAGGGGGCAGGGCGTGTTATGCTATGTAGTTTACATAGCATTATTCTGTTGGTAGAAATGAAGGTGAGGTTGATGAGCTGTGGCTGTCTGGGTGAATGTCTTGATCTCACTGACTTAATTTCTTGATCCAGTTCTGGAATTAAATTGGGAGTTGTTTTTCTGTTCCAGGACCTTGGGATGTCGTGGTCCTGGAAGCTGAAGTCTACTTGAAGTATATTCATACGTCCTTTGAGTAGAAGTATTGATTAGTTCTTGAAGTATTTCTTTCCTGATTTCCGTAGCTGCTAGAGTTTCTGTGTTACGGTTTACAGCAGGTACTTGCATAATAGATGGGTGCCGTTTTGCAGCAGTGTGAATCAGAAAGTGTATCCCTGTAGTGGCTGGGTGCTTAACCGCTGAGGCCGTCTGTCCTGTGCCTGTGGAGCAAGTGGTAATTAATGTTGTGCACTGACCAAATGTGGTTCACCCTGCTGACACTGTGTAAGTCCAGCAAATGGTCTTCTCAATCTATGGTGGTGAAAGTATGGGGAAAAATGTTGCTGGGAATCTGGGAACTGCATGCTTTGTTTTGTTTTTAGATTTCCTTAAAGCTGAGATCTCCATGGTAAGCCAGATTTTCTCTCCCAGATTTTCACAGTGAAAAGGCTGTATGGATTCAGGCCTTTTCTGCGACTGGTTAGGGTTAGGGTTTAGGCTAGGGTTAGGGTCAGCTTCAGGGTCAGGGTTAGGGCAAGGGTTAGGTTTTGGTGTAGATTTCGGTTTAGGGTAAGGGTTAGGGATAATTTGAGTGTTAGCGTCAGGGACAGAAGTAGGTGAAGTGTTCATGTTAGGAGTAGCATTAGGGTTAAGTTTAGGGTTAGACTTAGGATTGGATTTGTATGTAGGGTTAGGGGTAGGGTTAGTTTGAGTGTCAGGGTGAGGTAAGGGGTAGGCCTCGGGTTTGGCTTTGTGTTAAGTAAAGGTTTAGGAATAGTTGTAGGGTTAGTGTTTGGATTAGGATTTGGTTTAATATTAGGAACATGTTTTGGGATAGATTTAGGTGAGGGTTGTGGTGATCTGATGCTTTTGGTTAGGTTTAGGGTTGGGCTTCCACTTGGGTTTTGTGGTAGGGTCTGAGTTTGGGTTAGGGTTAGGGTAGAGTTAGAATTAGGATTTGGGAAATGCTTCGAGTTCTGTTTAGGGTAAGGATTAGTGTTAGATTTAGGGTTTGAGTTAGGGTTAGGATTATGGTTAGGACTAGGGTTCTGTTAGGTTTTGGGTTAGGGTTATGGGTAAGTTTGTTTTAGTACTAGGGTAAGGTTATGTTTAGGGTTAGGGTTACGATTAGGGAAAGATTTAGTGATACAGTGTTAGGGTAAGTTTAGGTTATGGAATAGGGTTAGGTGTAAGATTGGGTTTAGTAATAGGGTTAGGTTTAGATTCTGGGTTAGGGTTAGAGATAGGGAAAGGGTTTGGGATTGTTTTAGGTTTTGGATTAGGTTTAGGATTAGGGTTAGGGAAAAAGTTTTTCTCAGTTTTATGATTGTGTTTAGAGCTAGGATTAGGTTGAGTGTTCATGTTAGCATTAGGGGAAGTTTTAGGTTTAGGTTTAGGTTTAGGATGCGATCTGTGTTTAGGGTTAGGGGCAGGGTCAGTTTGAGTGTAAGGGTCAGATTAGGGTTAGGCCTCTGGTTAGGGTTAAGGTTAGGAATAGGATTAGGTTTCAGGTTAGTGTTAGGGTTAGGCCTGGGATTGGTGTTAGGGTTAGGTTAAGGTAAGTCTTGTGGTTAGGGTTAGGTATAGGAAAAGGGTTTTGGGGATAGGGATAGTGTATAGGTAAGGGTTAGAATTCGATTTAGGATTAGGCTTAGGGATAGGGTTTGTTTGAGTTCTAAGGTTAGATACAGCATTAGAACTAGGTTGAGTGTCAGTGTTAGGATTAGGGTTTGGGTTACTGTTGAGGATAGGAATAGGGATAGGTTTAGGGTTATGCTTAGGGTTCAGGCTAGGTACAGGGTTAGGGTTAGGTTTAAGGTGAGTGTTAGGCTTAGGGTAAGGATTGTGGTAAAAATGAGTTCTCTACTTGTTAATCAAACCGACTCGAGACAGATGTGTCTGTGTTTTTCAGCGTGTTTTTTTTTTCTGAGAACTATGTAGTTTGTAGAAGTCTCAAAAGAGATATATCGATGTTTTGTCTAAAAACTGTAGTTTGTGCAAGTTGGAGCCACAGCGCTTAGTTCTAACACCTGGACAATGAACAACAGATAGCAGTGACCTTTGGAGAAACTGCAAAAGAAAAAGAAGTGAAAATCTTCTCTTGAGCGCGCGTGATCGGAGCTGAGGAAAACTATGGCCTTCATCATCTCGATCGCCAGGAGGCAGAGAACGACCCCCAGATAACAGCCAGCGCAGCCCAGGAAGAGAAAGATAAGACATGAATGCAGAGATAAGGGACAATGAAAAGAGGGGTTGGGGGGCCCTGTTGAGCACCTCTGGTGCAGAGGAGACTCCCAGCCGCCCAGCGCTGTTCCGCTCATTTCTTGCTTGCTCAATAAATTCCTTACTGTTGGCAACAGTTGGTGCGTATCGTTCTCTTCACACCTCTAACAATTTGGTGCCGTGACTTGGATCCAGGCGACTCTGCTGTGGAATTCCCACTCCAGGGGAGCACCCCGTCTTCGGACGGCCCCTGGGCTGGGGAACTTCTGTGCAGAGACCTGTAGCTCCGAACTCTAGG
Organism: Callipepla californica brunnescens; assembly: GCA_023055505.1. Classification (NCBI taxonomy): domain Eukaryota; kingdom Metazoa; phylum Chordata; class Aves; order Galliformes; family Odontophoridae; genus Callipepla; species Callipepla californica. Next base: position 148,186 of record JALIRH010000200.1, on the reverse strand, counting down.
TACAGCTCGCAGGTAAAGCTACCGGACATACCACTAGAAAGTCCCCTAGGTTAAATGTTAAAACATTGGGGTGATTCTCCCTCTAGACGAGGAAAGAGTGAGGTGAAGATGGTACATGATTGTATGGAGGTATGGGGAGGAAAGCAGAGAAGGGCAGATGAGCTGTTCTGGCCAGTATTTGGGTCCTTTGAGGACCGGATCTGCCAGGCTCTAAACGCTTATGCAAATGAAAAACAGCCTTTGAATCTGGAAGATGGTGAGTATGCAAATGATGTGTAGAATCTGATATTGGAACCTTTCTGTTCCCCCTAATTAAAAAAAGGAATACAACAGAGGAGGACATTATACACTATCCCCCCGCCTTACGCTCCCCCCGAACAGAATCCAGCGGCTCCGCCGGAGCAAGCTGAATCTGACTTGGGAGACGAACCTGAATGTGAACCCCTAGACTTCCCTAGGAGAAGGATCACTAGAAGGCAAGCTAGGCAGGAGAGGGGTCAAGGAGGAAACGTTCTCCCTTGAAGAGAAATACCTGTAGCTACCGGAGGATCAAAGCCAGGAGCTGGCTATGTTTCAGTTCCCTTCAACTCAGGAGATACATAAGGGAATTTCAGAAGGAGATGGGGAATTTGCTGGAGGATCCTTGAGGGGTCTCCGAGAGGCTAGATCAATCTTCAGGTCCCAACCATTAAACTTGGGATGAAACACAGGCAATTTTGGGCATGCTATTTAGAGCAGAAGAAAGGGATATGATCAGGAGGGCAGGTACGTGAATCTGGGATCAGCAACACCCGGCTGGCCCAGGAGCAGATCTAAAGTGACCCTTACAGCGGCCCAATTGGGATAATCAGAGCCAGGAACATGGTACTCACATGGCAGATTTGCGAGTTCTTATTATTCAAGGGATTAGAGAATCTGTCCCTCGGGGACAGAATATCAATAAGGCAAATAAGGCAAGCAACGGAAAAAAGATGAAACTCCTACTGAGTGGTTAGAGAGACTATGCAGAAATGTACAGTTCTATTCAGGATTAGATCCTGCTACCCCGTGGGGCGAGCTCTCCTGAAAACGCGGTTTGAAGCTAGGTCCTGGACAGATATTGGAAGGAAACTAGAGAAGCTGGAGGACTGGCAGGAGAGAGGATTAGATGAATTGCTGAGAGAGGCTCAGAAAGTATACGTTAAGGAGAGAGGAGGAAACTCAGAAGAGGCAAGCTGGAAGTCTGATAGCCGCGGTAAGAGAAGGACAGAAGGGGGCGTTCCAGGCAAGGAGAAGAGGGAATATTCCTCGGGCAGACAATGCGCTTCAACCCAAGCAGAACAGACCCAGAGATATGAGGACAGTCGAATGCTTCTACTGTCAGAAAAAGGGACACATGAAGAAAGACTTTAGAAAGAGAATCTGGGATGAGAAAATGTTTCAGGAGGACTGAGGGGGTCAGGGACTCAACGTGCTGGGGACCTGGGAAAGAAACAAGCCCTTGATAAAATTGAAATTGGGTTCTCAGCGTCAGGAAATGGAATTTTTGGTAGAGTCTGGGGCAGAAAGATCGACTGTTCAATATTTACCTCGAGGATGTTCTTTATCCTCGGAAGAGCTACAAGTAATTGGAACAAAAGGGGAACCTTTTATGGTACCTGTTGTAAAGCAGGTAGAAATAGAATCACCTAGCACCTATGGAACTGAGTCTTTTTTATTGGTACCTAAAGCAGAACAGAATTTGCTAGGGAGAGATTGAATTGTGGAGTTAGGAATAAATTTGGAAGTAAAAGATAGAGAATTAACTGTTCAGCAACGTACTCTAACGATAGAAGATGAGGCTAGAATTAACCCAGAAATTTGGTAGAGTCCAGAATCAGTAGGGAAGTTAGACATAGAACCCTTTGAAGTGATTCTAAAGGACCCAGGCATTCCAATTAGGGTGAAACAATATCCCATTTCACAGGAAGGTAAATCAGGGCTACAACCTGAAATGGAGAGATTAATATCTAAAGAACTATTAGAGCCTTGTATGTCTCCCTAGAATACTCCCATACTCCATGTAAAAAAAAACACCTTATGGCACATACAGATTGGTCCACGACTCAAGGGAAATTAAGGAGAGAACAATTCCCCGCTTCCCAGTAGTGGCAAACCCCTATACGCTGCTCGGTCAATTGAAGCCAGAATCTCAGTAGTATAGTGGAATTGATTTCAAGGATGCTTTTTGGACCTGCCCCCTGACGGCAGAATGCAGAGACTACTTTGTCTTCGAGTGGGAAGATCCAAACCCCCATAGAAAACAACAACTCAGAGGGACAGTGCTCCCACAGGGATTCACAGAATCCCTAACTTGTTTGGGCAAGCCCTTGAGCAAGTACTAAAAACTGATGAACTAAACCCACAGGTAACCTTAGTGCAATATGTAGATGACTTACTATTAGCTGGAGCAGGCGAGGAGACAGTTAGACAGGAGAGCATTAAACTATTGCATTTCTTTGGTTCAAAGGGGTTCCAAGTTTCAAAGGCAAAATGCCAATTTACAGAAGAGGAAGTGAAATATTTGGGACATTGGTTAAGCAAGGGAAATAAGACATTAGATCCAGAACGGGCAAATGGGATTTGATCTTGAAAAGCCCCAAGAGGCAAGAGGCAGGTGAGGCAGATGTTAGGGCTGCTAGGATGCTGTCTACATTGGATTGAGAATGATAGCAGTAAGGTAAAGCTTTTATAGCAGAAACTAGTACAAGATGGCTGAAGAAAGTGGAGCCAGGAGGATGAGCAAAGATTAGAAGACTTCAAGGTAGATCTTGTTCATGCACCAGCGTTAAGCTTACCTGATCTAAAAAGCCCATTTTACCTTTTTGTAAATACAGACGAAGGGATCGCTTTTGGAGTAGTGAGCCAGGAATGGGCCGGGAAGAAGAAGACAGCAGGATACTTTTCAAAACTCTTGGATCCCGTTAGCCGTGGGTGGCCTACCTGTCTACGAGCAATAGTTGCTGTAGCTCTGTTAGTAGAAGAAGCAGGGAAGATGACTTTCAGGGGTGAATTACAAGTGTATAGTCCACATGACAATAAGGGGAGTACTCCAAGAAAAGCAGAGAAGTGGATTACAGATGCTAGACTATTGAAATAGGAAGGAATCCTAATCCATTCTCCTCAATTAGAAATAGAAACTACAAGTTTGCCAAATCCTGCTCAATTTTTCTATGGGGAACCAGATGAAGATTTAAGCCATGATTGCATTCAGTGTATAGAGTATCAGGCTAAAAGAGGGGAGGACTTAGGAGAAGTTATTAGAAGGGGGCAAATGATTTGTAGATGGCTCCTCCCGGGTGGTAGAAGGAAAAGGAAAATCAGGGGATGCTCTACTAAACGGGAAAACATTTCCAGTAATTGAATCGGGACCATTGGACAGAACGTGGTCAGCTCAGGCTGTGAAATTCTATACAATCCTTACAGCCCTTCAAATGTTGAAAGGAAGCATTGGGACTATCTCTACAGATTCTAGGTATGCGTATGGGGTAATCCATACCTTGGGAAAAAGATGGGAGGAAAGAGGATTGGTAAACTCACCCGGGAAAGGGTTAATTCACCAGTCGTTAAGAAGACAAACTCTGAGGGCAAGAAGAGAACCAGAGAAAAGCGCAGTAGTACACGGAAAGGCACCAGAGGGCGATGTCGGCTGAAATAAGGGGAACTAATTTTGCTGATGAAGAAGCGAAAAGAGCGGCTCCGACAAATGGAGGTTGAGGAAAAGGAGGGAAAATGGTTATTAGCTGATGGAAGAGAGGTAATCCCTAAAGCTTGGAGAAGATGAGGAGAATTTCCTAAGCAGACTCATTGCGGGCTTCAGGCCTTGGTGGACCAATTCACAATGAAATAGATGTGTATAGGCATTTCTAGCATAGCCAAAGGAATTGTAGATCATTGTATGATTTGGAGGAAAGGAAAGAAACAACTGAGGGAAAAAATACAGGGAGGAAGGGAATGGGCTGTCAGACCTTTTGCTCAAATGCAGATAGACTTCACAGATCTCCCCAGGGTTGGAAGATAGAAGTACTTCTTAGGAAGAATCGCCCATTGAACACATTTTCTGGAGGCCTACCCCACCGCTAGGGCAACAGCCCAGACAGTAATCAAGACATTGTTCGAACATATTATCCCCAGATATGGGAACATGGAAGTTGCAGATTCAGCTAGAGACCCTCACTTTGTATTAAAGGCAGTGTAAGAGGCTTTAGCTCCAATGGGGACCAAATGGGAATATCGCACCCCATGGCACCCACAGAGCTCTGGAAAAGTAGAAAGGTCAAATGGGGAACTTCCAAAGCGGCTTACTAAAGGAATGATTGAAACCAAGATGTCTTGGATGAAGTGTTTGCCACTGGCACTACTTAACTGAAGAACAGAACGAAGAAGAGAGACTGGAATATCACCTTTTGAAATGGGATATGGAATGTCATATGATTTAGAACTCCCATCGGAACATCCCAAGGTAGAAGAAAATACAGGAATATTGAATTGAAATGAATAAGAGAAGGAATGAATGAAGAATGGAAGGACTGGTGGTCCAACGGCCTCCGCTAGATATGGCAATACATGGAATCAGTCCAGGAGACAAGGTTTAAATTAAAACGTGGAAAGAGTCATCTCTAACTCCCCGCTGGGAAGGACCTTTTCTTGTTTTATTAGCAACAGAAACAGCCATCCGGACAGCTGAGCGCAGATGGATCCATGCAAGCCATGTGAAAGGACCAATCCGTGACACAGGACCCCAGTGGGAGGTGTCCAAGACTTCGGACGATCTACAAACCACTCTAAGAAAAATGTAAAACGTTTTTTTTTTTTTTTTTTTTTTTGTTTTGTTTTGTTTTTTTAACAGACGAGAAAACTCAGTCATTTCCTTGTACGCTTTGTATGTATATTGTATATGTATTGTGCATTGTATACGATGAAGATTGGTGAATTCGCTCTTCCTATGAATTCCATTTAGGATTTCACTTTGCTTCAAATAAGGGGAAGGATGCATTTGAGTGTAGGTGTCAGGTTAGGGTTGTGGTAATCTGATGCTTTGGGTTAGGTTTAGGGTTTGTTTTAGGATTAGGTTAGGGTTATTTTTTTGTGTAGCTGAAGGTTTAGTGCAAGGGCTAGGGTTCTCTTTAGTTTGAGGTTCAGAGAAGGCTTAGGGTTAAGGTTAGGCTTAGGGTTAGGGTAAGGTTTAGGTTTAGGATTAAGGTTAGAGTTCGGGTTAGGTTTAGGGTTAGGTTTTGGATTAGGGATAGGGTTAGGTTTTGGTGTAGATGAAGGTTTAGAGTATGGGGTAGAGCTCTCTTTAGTTTTCGGATCAGAGAAGGGTTACGCCTTGCTTGGGTACAGGATAGAGTAAGGGGGAGGGTTAGGATTTGATTTAGGGTTGGTTTTGGGTCTAGGTTAGTTTGAGTGTTAGGCTGAGAGAAGGGGTAGGCCTTGGGTTGGGTTCTGGCTTAGTGTTAGGTTAGGAATAGGTTTGGCGTTTGGATTGGGTTTGGGGTTAGAAGTAGGGATAGGTTAGGTGAGATCTGCGGTAATCTGATGCTTAGCTTTAGGTTTAGGGTTGGGCTTTGAATTGGGGTTGGTTTTAGGGTCAGATTTCGATTGAAGGCAGACTTAGAGTCACAATGAGGCTAATGGTCAGGGTTTGATATACGGTTAGAGTAAGGTTTAGGTTGACTTTAAGTTTCAGGTTTGGAAAATGGTAGGCATTGCTTTTGGTGTGGTGTTTGCGTTGGGTTTAGGAATTGGAATAGGGTATGAGGACCATCAGATAGCTAGGGTAAGTCTTAGTGTTAGGGTTGGGGTTAGAGTTTAGGTGAGGGTTGTGGTAATCTGATGCTATGTGTCAGGTTTAGGCTTGGGCATCAACTTGGGGTTGGTGTTAAAGTAGGAGTTTTTGCTTGGGTTCCGCTTCTGCTAGGGATAGGTTTCTGTTTAGGGAAAGGGTTGGTCTTAGGGTAAGTGTTAGGTTTCCGGTTAGGGTTCAGAATAGAATGAGGGGCAAGGTAAGGCTTTGTGCTCGGGTTAGGGCTTGGGTTTTGGTTCGGATTAGGGTAAGTGTTTGGGTTAGGGTTAGGATAAGAATTAGTGTTAGGTTTAGTGTCAGGGGTGGGTTTTGGTGTTGATTGAGTTTTATGGTAAGGGGTAGTGAAAGTGGGTCAGGGTAGGGTTCAGCATTGGGTTAGAGCTATGGAAAGGGTTTGGGATTCTTTGAGGTTTCGGATTCAATTTAGGATTAGGGTTAGGGAGAAAGTGTTTCTCAATGTGATGATTCTATTTAGGGATAGGATTAGGTTGAGTGTTGATGTTAGCATGAAGTTGAGGTTTAGGGTTAGGTTTAGGTTTCGGATTTGATCTGTATGTAGGGATTGAGGCAGGGTTAGCTGGTGCGTAAGGGTGAGAGTAGGGTAAGGTTTAGCTTTAGCGTATGTGTTGGAATAGGACCGATGCCGGCTGATTAGAGAAGGCGCTATTGAGTGCACGGCAGCCGGCTGACTGGCGTCTTTCTTCAGCGGCAAAAGCAGCAGGAGCCGCGATTGATGCGATTGAATCGGAATCCGCGGCTAAGCGCGGTTCGAGCATCAAACTCTCGGCCGCTTTGCTCTGCTTCTTAAAGGGGGCTATTCCGATGCTCCGGTGACAAGGTTTTCTGGGGAACGCTTAGAAGCGGTGGAATCACACACGCCTTTGGGAGAGGAACCAGCTTTCCGTACTTAACGCCTCTCCATTGCTTCCATAGTTCTGAAAAACATACCTTTTTGAGAGAGAATGAGAAAGATCCGCGGGTATTGTAAGAAAATTCAAGTGAGTGTATTAGATTAAGGAAGTAAAAAGGATAACAGCACTGGTCAGAGAAAAGAATGAAAACGTGCTCGCAGATGAATGAACGATGCAGACATACGTTGCATTCAGTAGCAGAGCAGAATGAGAATCAAAACTTTCCTTCCCATTAACACTGGGATCCAGCACACATTCTCTTACAACTCCTGAAACCGAGTCACTTTCACGTGTAAACCGCGAATTGTTGGAATAGGACCGCTACCGGCTGATTTTTGAAAAGCCGCGATTCAGTGCACTGCTGCTGTCTGACTGGCGTCTTTCTTCAGCGGCAAAAGCAGCAGGAGCGGCGATTGATGCGATTCGAGCCTGATACGCGGTTCTTCGCGGTTCGAACATTAGCACGCTGCCGGTTTGCTTTGCTTGTTAAAAGTGGCTTTTGCAACGCTCCGCTGACAGTGTTTTTGGGGAACACTTAGAAGAGGTGGAATCAAACATACATTTGGAAGAAGAAACAGCTTGACGGACTTAACGCTACTATTTCACTTCCTTTGTTCTGAATACCATACCGTTCCAAAAGAGAATCGGAAAGGTACTTGTGTTCGACAAGTAAAACTTGTGTGACGGTATTAACTAGAGGAACTAAAAAAGAATAACAAGACTGGTCAGAGAAAAGAATGAAAACGTGCTCGTAGATGAATGAATGATGCAGACATACGTTGCATTCAGTAGTAGAGCAGAATGAGAATCAAAACTTTCCTTCTCACTAACACTGGGATCCAGCATCCATTCACTTACAACACCAGAATTGGAGTCACTTTCAGGTTTAAACCGCGATTTGTTGGAATAGAACCGCTACCGGCTGATTACTGAAGACGCTATTCAGTGCACGTCTTTCAACTGACTGGCTTCTTTCTTCAGCGGCAAAAGCAGCAGGAGCCGCGATTGATGCGATTCGAACATGATTCACGGTTTTCCGCGGTTCGAACATTAGCTCGCTGCCGGTTTGCTGTGCGTGTTAAAGGGAGCTTTTGCAATGCTCAGATGACAGTGTTTTTGGGGAACACTTAGAAGCGGTAGAATCACACATCCATTTGGTAGAGGAAACAGCTTGATGTACTTAACGCTACTATTTTGCTTCCTTAACTCTGAATACCATACCGTGCCAAAAGAAAATGGGAATGATCAGCTTGGCAAGAAAAACTTGTGTGACGGTATTAAGTAGAGGTACTAAAAAGGACAATAACACTGGTCAGAGAAAAGAATGAAATCGTGCTCGCAGATGAATGAATGATGCAGACATACGTTGCATTCAGTAGCAGAGCAGAATGAGAATCAAATCTTTCACTCCCACTAACATTGGGATCCAGCATCCATTCACTGAAACTCCTTCAAAGGGCTCACTTTCTCGGGTAAAACGCGATTTGTTGGAATATAACCTTCATCGGCGGATCATTGAATCCGCTCTTCAGTATACAGCAGCTGACTGAATGGTGTCTTTCTTCAGCGGCAAAAGCAGCAGTAAGCCACGATTGATGCGATTCGAGCGGAATCGCGGTACAGCGCGGTTCGAACATGAGCATGCTGCCGATTTGCTATGTTTGCTAAAGGTGGCTTTTGCAATGCTCCGATATCAATGTTTTTGTGGAACACTTAGAAGCGGTGGAATCACACAAACATTTGGTAGAAGAAAAAGCTTGACGTACTTAACGCTACTATTTCGCATCCTTAACTCTGAATACCATACCGTTCCAAAAGAGAGTCGGAAAGATACTTGTGTTCGACAAGAAAAAGTTTCTTTCGTGTAATAACTCTAGGTACAAAAAAGAATAACAACACTGGTCAGAGAAAAGAATGAAAACGTGCTCGTAGATGAATGAACGATGCAGACATACGTTGCATACAGTAACAGAGCAGAATGAGAATCAAAACTTTCCTTCCCAGTAACAATGGGATCCAGCATACATTCACTTCCAACTCCTGAAACCGAGTCACTTTCACATGTAAAACGCGATTTGTTGGAATAGGACCGCTACCGGCTGATTTTTGAAAAGCCGCGATTCAGTGCACTGCTGCTGTCTGGCTGGCGTCTTTCTTCAGCGGCAAAAGCAGCAGGAGCGGCGATTGATGCGATTCGAGCCTGATACGCGGTTCTTCGCGGTTCGAACATTAACACGCTGCCGGTTTGCTTTGCTTGTTAAAAGTGGCTTTTGCAACGCTCCGCTGACAGTGTTTTTGGGGAACACTTAGAAGTGGTGAATCAAACATACATTTGGTAGAAGAAAAAGTTTAACGTACTTAACGCTACTATTTGACTTTTTAGCTCTGAATACCATACCGTTCCAAAAGAAAAAGGGAATGAATTGTTTGTTTGGCAAGAAAAACTTGTGTGACGATATTAACTAGAGGTAGGAAAAGGAATAACAAGACTGGTCAGAGAAAAGAATGAAAACGTGCTCGTAGAAAAATGAATGATGCAGACATACGTTGCATTCAGTAGTAGAGCAGAATGAGAATCAAAACTTTCCCTCTCACTAACATTGGGATCCAGCATCCATTCACTTACAACATCAGAATTGGAGTCACTTTCAGGTTGAAACCGCGATTTGTTGGAATAGAAACGCTGCCGGCTGATTACTGAAGACGCTATTCAGTGCACGTCTTTCAACTGACTGGCTTCTTTCTTCAGCGGCAAAAGCAGCAGGAGCCACGATTGATGCGATTCGAACATGATTCACGGTTTTCCGCGGTTCGAACATTAGCTCGCTGCCGGTTTGCTATGTTTGTTAAAGGTAGCTTTTGCAATGCTCAGATGACAGTGTTTTTGGGGAACACTTAGAAGCGGTGGAATCACACAATGCAATTAGTAGAAGAAACAGCTTTCCGTAATAAACTTTTCTATTTTGCTTCTTTATCTCTGAATACCATACTTTTGCAAAAGAGAATCGAAAGATACTTGTGTTCGTTTTTCCATGTATTAACTAGAAGTACGAAAAAGAATAACAACACTATTCAGAGTAAAGAATGAAAACGTGCTCGTAGATGAATGAACGATGCAGACATACGTTGCATTCAGTAGTAGAGCAGAATGACAATCAAAACTTTCCCTCCCACTAACATTGGGATGCAGCATACATACACTTACAACTCCTGAAAAGGAGTCACTTTCACGTGTAAACCGCGATTTGTTGGAGAAGAACCGCTACCGGCTGATTATTGATGCCGCGATTCAGTGCACTTTTACCGGCTGACTGGCGTCTTTCTTCAGCGGCAAAAGCAGCAGGAGCCGCGATTGATGCGATTGAATCGGAATCCGCGGCTAAGCGCGGTTCGAGCATCAAACTCTCGGCCGCTTTTTCTCTGCTTCTAAAGGGAGCTATTCCGATGCTCCGGTGACAAGGTTTTCTGGGGAACATTTAGAAGCTGTAGAATCACACACACCTTTGGGAGAGGAATTATCTTTCCGTACTTAACGTCTCTCCATTGCTTTCATAGTTCTGAAAAACATACCTTTTTGAGAGAGAATGAGAAAGATCCGCGGGTATTGTAAGAAAATTGAAGTGAATGTTTTAGATTAAGGAAGTAAAAAGGATAACAGCACTGGTCAGAGAAAAGAATGAAAACGTGCTCGCAGATGAATGAACGATTCAGACATACGTTGCATACAGTAACAGAGCAGAATAAGAATCAAAACTTTCACTCCTATTAAAACTGGGATCCAGCACACATTCTCTTACAACTCCTGAAACCGAGTCACTTTCACGTGTAAACCGCGAATTGTTGGAATAGGACCGCTACCGGCTGATTTTTGAAAAGCCGCGATTCAGTGCACTGCTGCTGTCTGACTGGCGTCTTTCTTCAGCGGCAAAAGCAGCAGTAGCCGCGATTGATGAGATTCGAGCGGAATTCGAGGTTCTTCGCGGTTCGAACATTAACACTCTGCCGGTTTGCTCTGCTTGTTAAAGAAGGCTTTTGCAACGCTCCGATGATAGTGTTTTTGGGGAACACTTAGAAGAGGTGGAATCAAACATACATTTGGTAGAAGAAACAGCTTGACGTACTTAACGCTTCTATTTTACTTCCTCAGCTCTGAATATCATACCGTTGCAAATGACAATCTGAATTGTCCGTTTGTTTGGCAAGAAAAACTTGTGTGACTAGAGGTGCTAAAAAAGGTAACAAGACTGCTCAGAGAAAAGAATGAAAACTTGCTCGCAGATGAATGAATGATGCCGGCATACGTTGCATTCAGTAGCAGTGCAGAATGAGAATCAAAACTTTCCCTCTCACTAACACTGGGATCAGGCATCCATTCACTTACAACTCCTGAAACGGAGTCACTTTCACGTGTAAACCGCGATTTGTTGGAGTAGGAACGCTACCGGCTGATTATTGATGCCGCGATTCAGTGCACTTTTACCGGCTGACTGGCTTCTTTCTTCAGCGGCAAAAGCAGCAGGAGCCGCGATTGATGCGATTGAATCGGAATCCGCGGCTAAGCGCGGTTCGAGCATCAAACTCTCGGCCGCTTTGCACTGCTTCTTAAATGGGGCTATTCCGATGCTCCGGTGACAAGGTTTTATGGGGAACATTTAGAAGCGGTAGAATCACACATACCATTGGGAGAATTAAATTTTCGTACTTAACTCCTCTCCATTGCTTCCATAGTTCTGAAAAACATACCTTTTTGAGAGAAAATGAGAACGATCCACGTGTATTGTAAGAAAATTGAAGTGAATGTGGTAGATTGTGGAAGTAAAAACGATACCAACACTGGTAGGAGAAAAGAATGAAAACGTGCTCGCAGATGAATGAATGATGCAGACATACGTTGCATTCAGTAGTAGAGCAGAATGAGAATCAAAACTTTCCCTCCTATTGACACTGGGATCCAGCACACATTCTCTTACAACTCCAGAAACGGAGTCACTTTCACATGTAAACCGCGATTTGCTTGATTAGGACCGCTACCGGCTGATTATTGAAAAGCCGCGATTCAGTGCACTGCTGCCGTCTGACTGGCGTCTTTCTTCAGCGGCAAGAGCAGCAGGAGCCCCGATTGATGCGATTGAATCGGAATCCGCGGCTAAGCGCGGTTCGAGCATCAAACTCTCTGCCGCTTTGCTCTGCTTCTTAAAGGGAGCCATTACGATGCTCCGGTGACAAGGTTTTATGAGGAACATTTAGAAGCGGTAGAATCACACACGAGAAGAAAATCTTTCCCTTCCACTAACTTTGGGATCCAGCATGCATTCTCTTACAACTCCTGAAACGGAGTCACTTTCACGTGTTAGACGCGATTGGATGAAATTTGACCGCAACCGGCTAATTATTGATGCCGCTATTCAGTGCACGTCTGTCGTTTTATTGGCGTCTTTCTTCAGCGGCAAAAGCAGTAATAGCCGCGATTGATGCGATTCGAGCCTGATACGCAGTTCTTCTCGTTTCAAATAGAAAGCTCGCAGCCGTTTTGCTCTGCTTTTTAAAGAAGGCTTTTGCAATGCTCCGCTGACAGTGTTTTTGGGGAACATTTCGAAGCGGTTGAATCACACAATGCATTTGGTAGAAAAAACAGCTTGACGTATTCAACGCTACTATTTGACTTCTTTAGCTCTGAATATCATGCCATTCCAAATGAACATCGGAATGATCCGTTTCTTCGACATAAAAACTGGTGTGATGAATGAATGATGCAGACATACGTTGTATACAGTTGCAGAGCAGAATGAGAATCAAAACTTACCCTCCCATTAATATTAGGATTCAGCTTCCATTCACTTCCAACTCCTGAAACGGAGTCACTTTCACATGGAAACCGCGATTTGCTTGATTAGGACCTCTGCCGGCTGATTCTTGAAGCCGCTATTCATTGCACGGCACCTTGATGACGCTCGTCTTTCTTCAGCGGCAAAAGCCGCAGGAGCCGCAATTGATGCCATAGAATCGGAATTCGCAGATCAGCGCCATTCGAACAGAAAGCTCGCTGCTGGTGTGATCTACTTGGTAAAGGGGGCTTTTGCGGTGCTCTGATTATAGGGTTTCTTGCTGAACATTTCGAAGCAGTGGAATCACACCTGATTTGTCTAGAGGAGAAATGACACCTAAGACTATTGCTAACCCGAAACCTAATCCAAGCTCCAACCTTTACCCTATCCACAATCTTTGCCCTAACTCACAACCTAACCCTCAACCTCAACCTAACCAGAACCCTCAGCCTTACTTGAAATGCTAAACCTAACCCTAACCCTAACCTCAAACCTAGCACTAACCCTACTCCCAACCAAAACCACAACTCTAATCCTAAACCTAAAGCTAACTCTAAATCTAAAGCTAAGCCTAATACTTACCCTTGACCCAAATCGTCTCCATAAGAATCACTGTAGCTATTACCCGAATCCTAACTCTACCTTCAAGCTGTCCCTAACTCTGATCCTAATCCAAAACCCAAATTGAAGCCCAACCCTAAACCTTGAACAAAGCATCAGATTACCACAACCCTCACCTAACTCGAAACCAAAACCAAAACCTAGCCCTAAAGCTAACCCCAAACCCAATCCAAACCCCAAACCTACTCCTATTCCTAAACCTTATCTTAACCCTAAACCAAACCCAAACCCAAGGCCCTCCCCTTCTCTCAGCCTAACACTCAAACTAACCTAGACCCGAAACTAACCCTACATTTATCCTAATCTTATCCATATTCTAAGGCCTAACCCTACTCTGACCAGAAAGCTCATGTTGTCTAAAATCTACCCCTTACCTAAAACCTAAATCGACAAAAAAACCTAACCCGAAACCTCAACCTAACTCTTCTCCTAACTAGAACACCAGCACTTCACCTTACCCTAACTGGAAACCTAGGACTAAATCCTTACCTTGTCCAGAACCCTATTCCTAACCCAAACCAGAATTCTAACCTCTACCCTAACCAAAACCCTTCCCCTAAACCTAAACCTAATGCTACCCTCAACCAAACCCTAGCCCTAAATCCTACCCTAAAACCAACACCACGTTTAAGCTCAAACCTCAAGCCTCAAAGAAAGCATCAGATTACCGCAGATCTCACCTAACACTAACCCCAATCCAATCCCTACTACTAACCCCAAACCCAATCCAAACACCAAAACTATTCCTATTCCTAAACCTAACACTAAGCCAGAACCAAACCCAAGGCCTACCCCTTCTCTCAGCCTGACACTCAAACTAACCTAGACCTGAACGCAACGCTAAATCAAATACTAAAACTCACCCTTAGCCAAGGCCCTTTTAGGACCCTTCCCTGGTCCTAAAACTAAAGAGAACCCTACCCCTTCCACTAAACCTTCATCTACATCCCTAACCCTTACCCTAAACCTAAATCTACACCAAAACCTAACCCTAACCCTAACATGTCTTCTAACTGTAAAACTAACGCTTCACCTAACCCGAACTGAAACCCCAGGACTAAACCTTACCTAACACCTAGCTATATTCCTAACCCTATCCTGAAACCTAACGTTAACCCTAACCCTAAAAACAACTTGGAACCAAACCCTAACCCTAACCTAACCCTTATCAGAACCCTAAATCTAATCCTAACCGTTACCTCAATTGAACTCCAATTCTTCCTGAAATCTAAATGGGACCTTAAAACCAACCCCAGATTGAAGCCCAACCCTAAACCTAACACAAAGCATTAGATTACCACAGCCATCACCTAACTCTAACCCCAGCCTTAACGCTAATACTATCCCAAACACTATTCCAATTCCTAAACCCAACACAAACCCAAAAACACAAAGCCTACAATTCTCACAGCCTAACACTGAAAGGAAACCTAAATCTTACCCTAACTCTAAAACTAATCCAAAGCATGACCACAATTTAAACTCTAAATCTACCTTCAAACTAAAGCTGACCCTAGCACCAACCTCAAGTAAAAGCCCAACCCTAAGCCTAACACAAAGCATTAGATTACCACAACGCTCACCTAACTTCTAACCCCCACCCTAACATTAATACTAAAGCAATCAGATTCCAAATACTAACCCAATTCCTATTCTGAAACCCAAAACTATTCCAAAAACAAACCCAAGGCCTAACCTTTCTCTCACCCTAACAATCAAAGAAAACCTATTCCTAAACCTAATCCTAAATCTAGTCCTAACCCTCACCCTTAATCTAACCCCAACCCCCACCCAGAAGCTAACACTTAGCATTGTACAATACCTAAACGTACCCCTAATCCTTATCACTAAACCTAAAAGGAACCTGAAACATAGTGCTAAATCCGAACCCTAACCCTGAAGACTAACGCTAACAATGAACCAATTCCTATACCTTTTCCTTCCTCCAAATTGATTCCTAGCACTAACCCTAACCCTACATTAACCCTATCCTAACCCTAACCCTAACCCTAGCCCTAAACTACATTAACCCTAACCCTAACCCTAACCCTAAACCTAGCCCTAACCTAACTCTAACCCTAACCCTAACCCTAAACCTAATGCTAACCCTTACCCTACCCTAACCCTAACCCTACCATACCCTAACCCTAACCTACCCTAACACTAACCCTAACCCTAACCCTAAACCTAAACCTAACCCTAAACCTAACCCTAACCCTAACCCTAATTCCTAACCCTTACCTTAACTGTATCACAATCCCTATCCTAATTCTTACCCTAACCGTAACCCCTACCTAACCCTAACCCTAACCCTAACCCTAACTCTAACCTTAACCCTAACCCTAACCCTAACCTAACCCTAACCCTAATCCTAACCCTAACCCTAACTCTAATTCCTAACCCTTACCTTAACTGTATCACAATCCCTATCCTAATTCTTACCCTAACCCTAACCCTTACCTAACCCTAACCCTAACCCTAACTCTAAACTTAACCCTAACCCTAACCCTAACCTAACCCTAACCCTAACCCTAACCCTAACCCTAACCCTAACCCTAACCCTAACCCTAACCCTAACCTCAACCCTAACCCTAACTCTAACCTTAACCCTAAACCTAACAATAAATTTAACCCTAACCCTAACACTAACCCTAACCCTAATTTTACCCTAACCCTAAGCATACCCTAAACCTAACCCCAACCCCAACCCTAACCTAACACTAACCCTAACCTAACCCTAACCCTAACCCTAACCCTAACCCAACCCTAACCCTAACCCTAACCCTAACCCTAACCCTAACCCTAACCCTAACCCTAACCCTACCCTAACCCTAACCCTAACCCTAACCCTAACCCTACCCTAACCCTAACCCTAACCCTAACCCTAACCCTAACCCTAACCCTTACCCTAACCCTAGCCTAACCCAAACCCTAACCCTAACCCTACCCTAACCCTAACCCTAACCCTAACCCTACCCCTAACCCTACTTTACCCTAACCCTAATCCTAACACTAACTCTAACTTTATTCCTTACCCTAACACTAATCCAATCCCGAACCCTAACCCTAATCCTAGCCCTAACTCTAACTTTATTCGTAACCCTACCCCTAATCCAAACAATAACCCTTACCCTAATCAAACCCTATCCCTATTCCTAACCCTTACCCTAACCGTATCACAATCCCTATCCTAACTCTTACCATAACCCAAACCCTAACCTAACCCTAACCCTAACCCTAACCCTATCCCTAACCCTTACCCTTACCCTAACCCTAACCCTACCCTAACCTTAACTCTACCCTAACCGTATCCCTACCCTAACCCTAACCCTAATCCTAGCCCTTACTCTAACTTTATTCCTAACCCTACCCCTGATCCAAACACTAACCCTAACCTTAATGTAACCCTAACCCTATTCCTAACCCTTACCCTAACTGTATCCCATTCCCTATCCTAACTCTTACCATAACCCTAACCCTGATGCTAATGCTAACCCTAACCCTGAATCTAACCCTTACCCTAACCCTATCCCTTACCCAGAAGCTAACACTTAGCGTTGTACAATACCTAACCGTACCCTAACCCTATCCCTAAACCTAAAAGGAACCCAAACTCTAACCCTAAATCTGTCCCTGAGCCTAACCTTCAACCTTACCCTAACCTTAACCCTAACCCTGTTCCATTCTCTAAACATATCTGTAAGCATTACCTTCATCCTAACTCGAACTCTACCCTAACCCTATCCCTTTGACCCCAACACAAAACCCAGATTGAGCCTGACCCTAACCTAGGTAGCATAAAGTGTATGTAGGGTGAATTTGAGTTTTAGGGTCAAAGTTAAATTGTTAGTTTTAGGGTTAGGGTGAAGGATTGCTTTAGTTCTAGTATTAGGGTGTTTGGGGTTAGGGTTAGGGTAAGGATTTTGGAGTGGATTAGGTTTAGGGTCAGGTTTGGGGGAGTTTTGGGGTTAGGGTTAGATTTAGGATTAGGGTTAGCAAAAAAGGTGTTTTAGTTTTAGTTTAGGTTAGTGCTAGGATTAGGTTGAGTGTTCTTGTGAAGTTTAGGTTTAGGGTTAGGTTTAGGTTTAGATTGAGGTTTAGGGTAAGGAGTAGGGTTAATTTGACTTTTAGGGTCAGAGTAGAGTTAAGTCGTGTTAGGGTTAAGGTTAAGAACAGGATTCAGATTCCAATTAGGTTTTGGGTTCCTACTAGGGATAGGCCTCAAATTAGTGTTAAGGTTAGGGTTAGGGTTAGGTATAGGGAAAGGGTTAGTGTTAAGGCCAGGGCAAGTGTATGGTTTAGGGTAAAGATTGGATTTAGGGTTAGGTTTAGATGTAGGTTTGGTTTGATCGTTAGGGTGTGAGAAGGCACCGGCCTTGGATTTCATTTGGAGATTGGGTAAGGTTTAGGAATAGGAATAACATTGGTGTTTAAAAGATGATTAGTGTTAGTATTAGGGATAGGGTTACGGTTAGAGTTTAGTTAGGGTTGTTAGTTTTAGAGTGAGGGATAGGGGTATGGTTTGGTCTAGTACTTGGGTTAGGGTTTGGGATAGTCCTAGCATTATTGTTAGGGTTAGGGTTCCGTTAGGGTTGTGGTAATCTGATGCTAGGTGTCGGGATTAGGGTTGTGCTTAAATGTGGGTTTGGTTTGAGGGTCAGAGTTAGGGTTAGGGTAGAGTTAGAATTAGGGTAAGAGTTAGGATTAGGTTTAGGATTAGGATAAAGATTAGGTTAGGATTAGTGTTGGCTTTAGGGTTGTGTCTGGGAGAAGGGTTAGTGTTAGGGATAGACTTAGGGTAAGAGTAAGTGTTAGGAATAGGCATAGGTTTTGGGAAAGTTTCAGAGTTTGGACTGGATTTATGATTAGGGTTAGGGACAAAGATTTTTTGAGATTTATGATTAGATTTAGGGAGAAAAGTAGGCTGACTTGTGGTCTTAGCAGTAGGTTTAGGTTTAGGTTTAGGTTTAGGATTCCATTTGTATTTATTGATCGAGGTTGGGTTAGTTGGAGTGTAAAGGTCAGAGTAGGGTTAGGCCTTGGGATAGGGTTAAGGTTTGGAATAGGATTAGGATTCAAATGATGTTACGGGTTGGTGTTAGGGTTAGGGAAAGGTTAGGATCAGGGTTGAGGTCAGGGTTAGGTATAGGAAAAGGGTTAGTGTTAGGGCTAGGGCAATTGGAAGGGTTAGGCTTAGGCTTAGATATTAGGGTTAGGTTTAGGCGGAGGTTTGGTTGGAGTGTCAGGGTGAGAGAAGGGGTAGGCCTGGGGTTTGGTTTTGGGTTACATCATACAAATCATCCCATACATTAGCTGGGGTGGGAGGTGCAAGGAACAGCCAGCAAAGTGCTGAGTTCATTCCAATCAGAGGACCTGAAGATCGGGTAGCTACTATCAAACCGTTTGTGTTGCCAATTCCGATGATATTTATGGGGCCCTGATGTTATGGTTCAGTGGGGAGTCACTATCAAGTCAGATTTTCGGGAGGGGCCATTGAGAGGTGCGACGCCCTTAAGCTAATATGGAAAACAGATACCCCTAGATGGGTGGATCAATGGTCCCTTCCGCTAGAAAAACTTGGCGCCCTCCAAGACTTGGTAGCGGAACAATTAGCAAAAGGACATACTGTACCTCCACTAATCCTTGGAACTCACCTGGATTTGTCATTAAGAAACAAACTGGTCAATGGCGCTTGTTCCATGACCTCAGAAAAATGAATGATGCTCTGGAAAATATGGGAGCCCTTCAACCAGGCCTCCTGTCACCCACTATGATTCCCCGAGACTGGCATTTTACTGGCACTGATCTTCAAGACTGCTTTTTTAATAGTCCATTACACCCTGAGGATGCCCCTCCATTTGCTTTTTCAGTTCCAAGCATCAACATGCAAGCCTTGTTGCAGAGATACCAGTGGGTTGTGCTGCCACAAGGAATGAAAAATAGCCCCACCATTTGTCAGTGGTATGTAGCTAAAGTGCTTAGCCCCATTCCAGACACAATGCCAAATGTCTTATCGTATCATTAGATGGACGACATCTTAGTGGCCGCGCAACATCACGAGATCATGGAGGAAGCAGTAGCCCTCCTTACAACTGCTGTTAATTCGGCAGGTTTCTGTATTGCGCCTGAAAAAATGCAGAAAACATCACCATGGAAATATTTAGGCTGGTGCATCAGAGCCCAGACTATCATTCCCTAGCCCTTCCAAAGACAAACTGATGTGAAAAATTGACACGATGTACAAAAATGGTTGGGATCAATTAACTGGGTCTGAGCGCTCTTGGGTATCTCTAATGCAGACTTGTATCCTCTTTTGGAACTACTGAAAGGGGATTCTGATTTACACTCTCCCTGCCGTCTTGGCTCTGAAGTGGCTAGTGCCTTGCAAAAAGTTGCTGCAGCTAGCACTAACAGACAAGCTCATCGGTGTGCCCCGGAGTTACCTTTTTTTCTAATGATCCTCAACCCTGCTCGACAACCTCATGCGCTAATTTTTCAGTGGGATTTTCAAAGGCCAGACCCACTATTCATTATTGAATGGATTTTTTTGCCAAACCAGTTGACAAAGACAATCCTGACACAGCATGAGATGTTTGCTTCCCTGAGAATCAAAGCTAGGCAGCGCTTGCTGATGTTATCAGGGGTAGACTTTTCCTCTAGTTGTTTACCTGTGACAAATGTGTATTTACAATGGCTTGATCAGCAAGCAGATGCCTTTAGCATGGCATTGGCAAGCTATACAGGCAGCCTTACTTCCCACGCACCGTCACACAAGCTATTGAACCTCAATGTTCACTTCACATCCACACCAAAAAGAAGTGATCAGCTGCTGCAGGCCCTTACCAGATTACGGATGGGTCTGGAAGATCACACAAATCAGTTATTTGATGGTGGGATAATCAACAGAAGCAATGGGATTCGGATATTGAAATTGTTTCTGGTTCTCCACAAATAGTGGAACCAGCTGCTGTTGTCCGAGTTTTTTGGAAATGGTCCACACCTTTCAATCCTATTACCGACTCAGCTTCTGTTGCAGGAATTGTTCAGCGAGCAGAAGCATCCATATTACGCAATATTTCTCACTCTTCATTGTTTATTTTGTTCCAGGAACTTTTTTTTTTTTAGACTCCCACACTCATCCTTATTTTGTAATGCACATCCGCTCACACACATCTTTACCTGGTATCACGGCAGAAGGGAATCTCAAGCTGATATGTCCGTGTTTTACCAGACCGAATAGCGCAAGCTAAACTTAGCCACTCCTTCTTTCATCAGAATGCTGGAGGTCTTAAACGACAGTCTGGGCTTACCTCCCAACAAGCATCAAACATTACAGCGGTATGTCCCGACTGCCAGAGGCATTCTTTCCCATCAATAGCAGGGGGGGTTAACCCCAGAGATCTGCAGAGCCTCCAGCTATGGCAAATGGATGTCACACATTACCCATGGTTTGGTAAGCTGAAATATACACATTCCTCGATTGATACTTTTTCCGGAGCTTTATTTTCCTCTTGTCATACAGGAGAAAAGGCACGAGATGTTCGCAAGCGTTTGCTGCGTGCTTTTGCTACATTAGGTATCCCTTCCCAATTAAAAACAGATCATGGTCCTGCATATACCTCTGCTGCGACAAAAGCCTTCCTGGATTCTTGGGGCATTATGCACATCACCGCGATCCCTCATTCCCCTCCAGGTCAATTGAGCGGTCACACCAATCTTTAAAGCGTCTATTAGCACAACAGAAAGGGGGAATGGGAGCTTCCCCTCCTGAGGAGCGACTACATAAAGCTCTTTATGTTTTCACTTTTTGAATTCTTCTCTGCTAGATACCAATCCCCCGATAGTCCGACATTTTAGTTCGAATATCACATTGGAAAGAAGAATCAAGGCTCCGGTGTTGATTCGCCACCCAGAAACAGGTATGATAATGGGGCCATATCCTCTTGTCACATGGGGGAGAGGTTATGCTTGTGTCTCCACAGGAAAAGGCCCCAGGTGGATTCCTGCGAAGAACGTGAAACCATACCGCGAGGAACAGACTTGGTCGACAACAGATGAAAACACAACCAAGGAAGGATGAGACCAGCTACTGTATGGACTTGACTTCTTGAAATTTCAGGACTCTCTACTGGTTTTATTACCCTCCCAAAAACGAATGTGTGGCTTACACTTGCTAATATTACTCATCAGGAAACACTTTGCTTAGCCACTGCAACTGCACAAAATCCCTTCTCTACCCGCTTGGTGGGCTTTCCCATAGACGAGTGGCCAATCCCTGGTCCCTCACGAGCAATCTTTACTGGCACAAATTCGGTAGATAATTGGGATGGATGGGTTCCATATCTTCCGTCTGCCAAATTAGAGCCACAAGAAATAGATTTCTTA
The DNA here is from genome assembly GCA_023055505.1 of Callipepla californica brunnescens. Lineage (NCBI taxonomy): Eukaryota > Metazoa > Chordata > Aves > Galliformes > Odontophoridae > Callipepla > Callipepla californica. The sequence continues at coordinate 126,620 of JALIRH010000200.1, read as the reverse complement.
GGATCTATAAAAATGGACTTCTGCCTGAGATTCCATTCTACTGGAAAAAATAAAACCAAACTATGGGATGTCAGTCCCGTAGACGCAGCCATCAATAACCAAACTCTGTGGTGTAATTACACCTCACCCAGCCTTTCAAAATCAGTAAATGCTCCTTTACAGTTACCAGATGGAGTTTTCCGTAGTTGCGCTGACCGGGCATGGCCTGCCATTCCTTCTTACATTAGAGGTGGGCCATGTAGTCTCGGGCGTTTAACCATCCTTACCCGAAATGAGACAACTGTCTTGCAATGGAGAAAGAAAGATTCTCATCACCGTTTTAGGAGAATGACCCACACCTTCAGATCAGATTGTGATGATAACATGAAGTTTTGGAACAGGGAGACCATAGGAGCCGTTTCCTTTTTCACACCGCAGGTTGCTGTTGCTAAAGCTTTGGCAACACTGAACAAACTGGGTTCTTGCTTAGCAAAACAAGGAAATGCCACTAGTTTAGCTTTAACAGGTCTTTTACTTGATGCGGACAGTGTCAGACATGCTGCGCCACAAAATTGCGCTGCTACTGATTTCCTACTTCTGGCGCAAGGCCATGGCTGGGAGGATTTCGAAGGAATGTGCTGCATGAACCTGTCAGAACATTCCGTTTCAATTCAAGCAAGTATCAAGACCATACGGGATGGAGTGAAGAAACTGCAGGAACAGAGGGATTGGGACTGGTTGGACAAATTATTCTCGGGATGGGGGTCTCACCGGATGGCTCCACAGTATCTTAAAAATGATGTGCTACATTGCGATGATCGTTGTAACGCTTTTGCTGTTACTTCCTTGCATTTTACAATGTGCGCAAAAAGATGATTGACAATGCTACAAAGAAAATATTCATAACAGAAAGGGGGAGAAGTGGGTGATGGCAAAAGTGGGAGTCAGACGGAACTGTTAGCTAAGCAGGAATCAGGCCATAAACCTTGGACGTAGGCTGTGTAAAGATAAGCTGATAAGCGTGAGACAACCATGTCTAAGGAGTGAAAAGAAACAGAAGACAGTAATGGATAGCAATAAGAAACTGTTTGTTTAGATGACTAGGAGTGTTTTATATTCTTGACCTGTTAACACTGAGGAGTGTAAATTCCCTCAATTAGATCCTTGCAGCTTCCCCCAGTTAGATCCTAACACACACTGCTTCTCTGTCTATCTAAGCTTTGAGTTGTTGCTTAATAAATGGAACATTAGCTAGCATCAAGCTGGGTTCCCGACCCTTCATTGTAACAGTCTGTGGGTCTCTCTGGGTCCCGCTATGGGTCCCAATATGGTTTGCTGTGGGTCACTGTGGGTCCTGCTATGGGTCGCTGTGGGTCTCTATATGCCCCAGGAGATCCCTAAGGGGCTGCAGTTCCCCTCCACGCCACCAGGGGAGGGGGCGCTCTCACGTGATGTCTCTGTGCCTTCCTATTGCTCTCTGAGGTTTTCTATGGGTCGCTGTGGGTCCCGGCATGGGTTGCTTTGGGTCAAGCTGTGGGTCACTGTGGGTCGCTGTGGGTCTCGCTATGGGTCACTGTGGGTTGCTGTGGTTTGCTATGAGTCTCTATGGGTCGCTGTGGGTCGCTGTGGGTCACGCTATGGGTCCCAATAGGGTTCGCTGTGGGTCGGTGTGGGTCCTGCTATGGGTCTCTACGTGCCCCAGGAGATCCCTAAGAGGCTGCAGTTCCCCTTCACGCCACCAGAGGGAGCTCTCACATGATGTCGCTGTGTCTCTACGGCTTCCTATTGCTCTCTGTGTTTTCCTATTGGGCGCTATGTGTCGCTATGGGTCCCAATATGCTTCGCTGTGGGTTACTGTGGGTCACTGTGGATCGCTATGGGTTGCTATGGATCGCTTTGGTTTGCTGTGGGTCCTGCTATGGGTCTCTGTGGGTCTCTAAGGTTCCCAATGGATCCCTAAGGGGCTGCAGTTCCCCTCCACGCCACCAGGGGGCGCTCTCACGTAATGTCGCTGGGTCTCTAGGGCTCCTTATTGCTATCAGCGGTTTCCTATTGGGCGCTATGGGTCGCTGTGGGTCACTATGCGTTGCTATCGATCTCTGTGGGCTGCTACGTTTTGCTGCGGGTCTCTATGGGACGCTATGGGTCACTGTGGGTCTTGCTATGTGTATCCATGGGTCGCTATGGGTCGATGTGGATCGCTATAAGTCTCTACATGTTGCTAAGGGTTGCAATGGGTCGCTGTGGGTCATGCTGTGGGTGTCTGTGGGTCCAGCTATGGGTCATTGTGGGTCGCAGTGAGTCGCTACGGGTCTCTTCGGGACGCTATGGGTCACTCTAGGTCCTGCTATGGGTCGCTGTGGGTCGCTTTGGGTCTCTATGGGTCTCAGTGGGTCTCTGTGGGTCACTGTGGGTTGCTATGGGTCGGTGTGGGTCGCTGTGTGTCGCGGTGGGTTGCTATCGGTCACTATTGGTTGTAATCGGTCTCTGTGGGTTGCTGTGAGTCGCTGTGGGCCCCCCTATAGGTTGCTGTGGGTCGGCTGGGTCGCTATGGGTTGCTGTGGATGGCTGTGTGTCGCTGTGCCTCTATGAGTCGCTATGGGTTGCAGTGCGTCGCAATGGGTCAATGTGGTCTGTTACGGGTCGCTGTGGGTTACGCTGTGGGTCCCAATATGGTTCGCTGTGGGTCAGTGTGGGTCCTGCTATGAGGCACTGTTGGTCTCTATGTGCCCCAGGAGATTCCTAAGGAGCTGCAGTTCCCCCTCCACGACACCAGGCGGCGCTCTCACGTGATGTCGCTGTGTCTCTGTGGCTCCCTATTGCTCCCTGTGGTTTTCCATGGGTCGCTGTGGATCGCTATGGGTCCCAATGGGTCGCTGTGGTTCCTGGCATGGGTCGCTATGGGTCAAGCTGTGGGTCACTTTGGGTTGCTGTGGGTGTCTGTGGGTCCAGCTATAGGTCACTGTGGGTCTCAGTGAGTCGCTGTGGGTCTCTATAAGTCGCTGTGGGTAACTATGAGTCTCTATGTGTTTCTATGGGTCGCTGTGGGTCTCTATGGGTCGCTGTGGGTCCCGCTGTGGGTCACTGTGGGTCGCTGTGTGAGCTATCGGTCTCTGTGGGTTGCTGTGGTTCCCCCTATAGGTTGCTGTGGGTCGGTTGGGTCGCTGTGGGTCCCGCTATGGGTCGCTGTGAGTCTCTATGGGTCGCTGTGGGTCTCTATGGGTCAGTGTGGGTCAGTATGGGTCGCTGTGGGTCCCGCAGAAGGCGGTGTGCCCAGAGCGAAGCCACGCCCAGCTATGGGGCGGATGTGGGGCAGCTACGGGGCAGCCATGGGTCACCATGGATCTCCATGGGGTCCCTACGGATCTCAATGGGGTCTCCACTGATCTCAGTGGATCTCAATGGGGTGGCTATGGGGCAGCTGTGGGGCAGCAATGGGGCACTGACCTATTCCCCTCAGAATGCCGCCACTGCATCTCCTCCACCTCCTGCGGGAGCACCTCTGTGGGGCAGAACTCTGCCCCACACCTTCACCCCAAACATCCACACCACAGCTCAGCCCCACAGCGCTGCCCCACATCCCACACATTTGCCCCACATCTCTGCCCCTCATCCCCTGGCCACACAGCTCAGCCCCACATCCCACAGCTCAGCCCCTCATCCCACACCTGGCCCCAGAGCTCAGCCCTGTGGCTCTGCCCCACACATCTGCCCCAAACCCCACACCTGGACCCACAGCTCAGCCCCACATCCCTCAGCTCTGCACCACAGCTCAGCCCCTCACCCCACACCTGGCCCCAGAGCTCAACCCTGTGGCTCTGCCCCACACATCTGCCCCAAACCCCACACCTGGACCCACAGATCTGCCCCACATCCCACACCTCTGCCCCACGGCTCAACCCCACAACTCAGCCCCATAGTGCTGCCCCATATCCCACACCTCAGCCCCACGGCTCAACCCCAATCTGCACATACCTGCCCCACATCCCACAGCTCTGCCCCACATACCTACCTGCCCCACAGATCAGCCCCACATTCCACAGCTCTGCCCCATGGATCAGCCTCACATCCCGCAGCTCAGCCCCGCATCTGAGCCCCACATCTGCTCATACCTGCACCACACCTCCGCCCCCCAACCGCCACAGCTATGCCCCACAGATCCACCCCACAGCTCAGCCCCGCATCCAACAGCTCTGCCCCAATCAGTGCACCTGGACCCACAACTCTGCCCCACAGCTCTGCCCCAAGCCTGGACCCCACACCCACGACCCCAGCCCCAAATCCCTGCCCCATAACCCCATAACCTGACCCCGGCCCCATAACCGCCCCTCCCGCCCTGCCACTGACCACGTGCTCTGCTTCCAGCTCCGCTTCCACCATGCGGCCGCTTCCGGCCCCACGGCACAGCTCGGCCAATCACAGCACAGATCGGCAGCGGAAAGGGCGGGGTGTGGGGTAGCGAGGCGGAACAGTGCCACTGGAACGAGGCACGATGACCGGAAATGACTGAAACTTCTGGGAGCGCGGATTTCCGGCAGCAAGCGGGGCATTGTGGGTAAGGAGGCGGAAGCACGCCTGGAAGTGGGAAACCGGAAGCCAGTGGGAAGCGAGTGGGCGTGGCCAACGTTAAGCCTCGCATTCGAGCCACGCCCCAACGTGCAATGACCCGAAGTGACCCCGATGTGACGCAAAATGACCCCAAATATCCCAGATTACTTCCAACACTTCTTGGAAGCGCTGCGCCCCAAAGGGCCCCAAAATGACCCCAAAGTGACCCCAAAACCCTATAACGACCCCATAAGGACCATATCAAATCCCCTATGGGGTCACTTCTTGGTGTCTCTGCAGGCCACGACGCAGCACTGCACCCCAAAGTGCTCCAGAGTGACCCCAAAGTGACCGTAAATCGGCCCTAATGACCCCAAAAAACCCAAATCCTGGAACGGCCCCAAAACGGCCCCACGGGGTCGCTTCTTCTTGGTGTCCCTGCAGGCCACAACGTAGCGCTGTGCGACGTTGAGTGGCGATGAATATCCGTCAGCGTACAACGTGTCCTCAAACAGCACCGAGGAATCATCCTGCGGCTGTTATAGAGCAATTATGGGGTCAGGGGGAATTTATGGGGTCCGGAGGAAAGCAATGGGGTCAGGGGGAATTATGGGGTCAGGGGGAATTTAAAGGGTTGGGGGGAGAACAGGGGAACTAATAGGGTCAGAGGGGAAATTAATGGGGTCACGGGGGGAACAGGTGAATTATGGGGACGGGGGGAAAGTAATGGGGTTGGGCTGATGTGACCTCAAACAGCACCGAGGAATCGTCCTGCGGCTGTTCTAGGGCAATTATAGGGTCGGGGGGAATAGGGGAAGTAACAGGGTCAGGAGGTGAAGTAATGGGGTCACAGGGGGGAATTGATGGGGTTGGGGGGGAAATTATAGGGTCATGGGGGGGAATTATGGGGTCGGGGGAAAATTGTGGGGTCGGGGGGAACTAATGGGATTTGGGGCTGACATTTGGGGGAAATAATCGGATTCTGGGGCTGATAATGGAGATTTTGGGGTGGAATTGCAGGATTTTGGCGCTGAGTTTTGGGGTCAGATATCGACATTATAGGGCTGGGTTATGGGGTCCGTTCGTGCCCTTTTGGGGCCGGGTTCTGTGCTGTGGGTCCTAAAACTAAAGAGAACCCTACCCCTTCCACTAAACCTTCATCTACATCCCTAACCCTTACCCTAAACCTAAATCTACACCAAAACCTAACCCTAACCCTAACATGTCTTCTAACTGTAAAACTAATGCTTCACCTAACCCGAACTGAAACCCTAGGATTAAACCTTACCTAACACCTAGCTATATTCCTAACCCTATCCTGAAACCTAACGTTAACCCTAACCCTAAAAACAACTTGGAACCAAACCCTAACCCTAACCTAACCCTTATCAGAACCCTAAATCTAATCCTAACCGTTACCTTAATTTAACTCCAATTCTACCTGAAATCTAAATGGGACCTTAAAACCAACCCCAAATTTAAGCCCAACCCTAAGCCTAACACAAAGCATTAGATTACCACAGCCATCACCTAACTTCTAACCCTGACCCTAACACTAATACTAAACCAAAACAGATTCCAAATACTAACCCAATTCCTATTCTGAAACCCAAAACTATTCCAAAAACAAACCCAAGGCCTAACCTTTCTCTCACTCTAGCAATCAAAGAAAACCTATTCCTAAACCTAATCCTAAATCTAGTCCTAATCCTAACCCTCACCCTTAATCTAACCCTGTCAACGGTTTACCGGGCTGGATCGGCCCGGTTCCGTGACGATTGGTGCGGGGACCCACGGACCCATGCCCCAGGAAAGGGCAAGGAAAAAGGGAAAAGGGAAAAGGGAGATGGGCCTAGAAACAAAACAGCGGCAACGATCTGAGGAGGAAAGCTAATTTACTAAATAAGATATTAGAAAACAAAATAACACAATATAATACAATGTAATTGGAATTGAGGCTAATGAATCAAACAAAATGAGCAAGAGAGAGTGTCCGATAAACCGAAGGCCTTACGCTAACGCTGAAGGCGATACGGCAGCGAGCATCCACTGCTGAGTCGATCCCGAAGGAAAGAGAGTGTCCCGTGACCGCTGAGGGTTTTTATCTGTTCCCTCTGAGTGGAAAACACGTAAAAATACAAAGCATCGCAAAGACCTCTGGGGAATGTAGTGCTTCTTCTCTTCTCAGACAGGTATACCTGGAATTATCAATGATCTATGGAGCTGGAGTATTAGCTCTTCAACTCCTAATGCAATACATGATGTTATGATGTGGAATACCAGTACCAAAAAATCATAAAACCATGACAAACCCCAACCCCCACCCAGAAGCTAACACTTAGCATTGTACAATACCTAAACGTACCCCTAATCCTTATCACTAAACCTAAAAGGAACCTGAAACATAGTGCTAAATCTGACCCGAACCCTAACCCTAAACTTCATCCTATTCCCAAACCTCGCCCTATTCAGAACCCTATTCCTAACCCGAACACTAACCCTTACTCTATTACTAACTTGAAGACTAACCCTAACAATGAACCAATTCCTAAACCTTTTCCTTCCTCCAAATTGATTCCTAACACTAACCCTAACCCTAATCAAACCCGAACCCTATTCTTAACCCTAAATCTAACCGTATCCCAATCCCTAACTCTTACCATAACCCTAACCCTAAGTCTTACTCTATCACTAACCCTAACCCTACATTAACCCTATCCTAACCCTAACCATAACCCTAACCTAAACCTAATCCCAATCCTAACCCTAACCCTACCCTAACCCCTAACACTAATCCCCTAAACCTTACCACAACCCTAACCCTGAACCCTAACACTACCCTAACCCTGAACCTAACCCTAATCCTACCCTAACACCAACCCTCACCCTAACCCTAACCCTAACCCCTAACCCTAACACTAATCCCCTAACCCTAACCCCCTAACCCTAACCCTAACCTAACCCTTACCCCAACCCTAACCCCTAACCATACCCTAACCCTAACCATAACCCTAACACTACCCTAACCCTAACCCTACCCTACCCCTGACTCAAACCCTACCCTTAACCCTCCTTAACCCTACCCTAACATTTACCCTAACCCCTAACCATAACCCTAACACTAACCCTAACCCTAACCTTACCCTACCCTAACCGTGACCCTAACCCCTAACCCCAACCCATAAGCCCTAACCCTAACCCTTACCTAACCCAAACCCTACCCTAATCCTAACCCTACCCTAATCCTAACCCTAACCCTGCCCCTAACCCTAACACAAACCCCTAACCCTACCCTAGCCCTACCCTAGACCTAACCCTACCCTAGCCCTAACCCCTAACCCCACCCTAACCCTACACTAACCCTCAAATCTAACCCTAATTCTACCCTAACCCTAACCCCTAACCCTAACCCTACCCTTAACCCTGACCCTAACCATACCCTAACCCTTACCTAACCCTAACTCTACCCTAATCCTTAACCCTAAACCTACCCTAACATTTACCCTAACCCCTAACCCTTACCCTAACCCCTACCTAACCATAACCCTAACACTAACCCTAACCCTACCCTAACACCTAACCCTACTTTAACCCTAACCCTATGCTAACCTTAACCCTGACCCTAACCCTGACTCAAACCCTACCCTTAACCCTGACCCTGACCCTAACCCTACCCTAACCCTTACCTACCCCTAAGCCATAACCCTAACCCTAACACTAACCCTAACCCAACCCTAACCCTACCCTAACATTTACCCTAACCCCTAACCCTTACCTAACCATAACCCTAACACTAACCCTAAACCTAACCTAACCCTACCCTAACCGTGACCCTAACCCCTATCCCCAACCCGTAAGCCCAAACCCTAACCCTGTCCCTAACCCCAACCCTACCATAACCCTAACCCCAACCCTACCCTAACCCTAACCCTGCCCCTAACCCTAACACTAACCCCTAACCCTACCCGAGCCCTAACCCCTAACCTTAACCCTAACCCCTAACCCATACCCTACCCTAACACTACCCTACCCTTACCATAAACCTACCCTAACTCTACCCTTACCCTAACCCTACCCTAACCCTAACTCTAACCCTACCCTAACTCTAACCCTATCCATAACCCTAACCCTACCATAACCCTATTGATGGACCCTAACCCTACCCTAACCCTAACCCCTTACCCTAACACCTAACCCTAACCCTAAACCTTGCCTAACCCTATTGATGGACCCTAACCATAACACTAACCCTACCCGTAATCCTACCCCTAACCCTTACCCAACCCTAACCCTAACCCTAATCCAACCTAACCCTAACCCTAACCCTAACACTAACCCTACCCCTACCCATACACCTAACCCTAACCCCTAACCCTAAACCCTAACCCTATTGATGGACCCTAACCGTAACCGGAACCCTAACCCTAACTTTACCCTAACCCTACCCGTAACCCTACCCCTAGCCCTTACCCTATTCTAACCCTAACCCTAACCCTAACCCTACCCTAACCCTAACTCCTAACACCTTAACCCTAATCCTAACCCCTAACCCTTACCCTACCCTAACCCTACCCCTACCCTACCCTAACACTAACCCCTAAACTTAACCCCTAACCCTAACCCTACCCTAACCCTAACCCTACACCCTAACCCTACACCCTAACCCTAACACAAACCCTACCCTAACCCTATCCTAACCCTACCCTAATCTAACCCTAACCCTATTGATCGACCCAAAACCTAACCCTAACCCTACCCTAACCCTAAAACCCTAACCCTGACTCACACCCTACCCGTAACCCTGACCCTAATACTTACCATAACCATTATCTAACCCTGACCCTACCCCTTAAACCTAACCCTAACCCTACCCTAACCTTTACCCTAACCCTAACCCTTACTTAACCATAACACTACCCTAACACTAACCCTAACCCTACCGTAAACCCTAACCCTTACCCTACCCTAACCCTTACCCTTACCCTAACCCTACCCTAATCCTAACCCCTAACCCCAACCCCTAAGCCCTTATCCTGCCCCTAACCCTTACCCCACCCTAACCCTAAACCCAACCCTACCCTAGCCCTAAACCTACCCCAGCCCTAACCCCTAACCTTAACCCTAACCACTAACCCAAACCCTACCCTAACCCTAACCCTACCCTAACTCTAACCCTAACGCTTACCATAACCCTAACCCTAAACCTTACCCTAACACTAACCCTACCCTAACCCTAACCCTGACACTGACCCTAACCCCTAACCCTAACCCTTACCGTAACCTCTAATCCAAACCTAACCCTAACCCTACCCTTACCTTACCCCTACCCCTACCCTAACCCTACCCTAACCCCTAACCCTTACCCTAACCATACTATAAGCCTAACCCTGACCCTAACACTGACCCTAACCCTAACCCTTACCCTAACACTTACCTTTCCCTAACTCTTACCCTAACACTAACCCTAACCCTACCCTAACCCTTACCATAAACCTAATCCTAACCCCTACCCTAACATTAACCCTACATTAACCCTGACCCAAACACCTAACCCTAACCTAACACTAGCCCTACCCTAACCCTAACCCCAAACCTATCCTTAACCCTAACCCTAACCCTAACTCCTAACCCTACCCTAACCCTAACCCTTAACCTAACCGTAACCTCTGACCATACCCTAACCCCTAACCCTAACCCTACCCATACCCCTACCCCTACACTAACACAACCCCTAACCCCTAACCCTAGCCCTACCCTAACCCCTAAACCTAACCCTAACCCTAAACCTTAACCCTACCCTAACCCTACCCTTAAACCCTAACCCTAACCCACCAGATCCCTAACCCTAACTCTTACCATAACCCTACTGATTTCTTACCCTAACCCTACCCTAACTCTAACCTAACCCTAACCCTATTCCTAACCCTAACACTAACCCTACCCTAACCCTTACCCTAACATTGACCCTAACCCTGACCCTTACCTATCCCCAACCCTTACCCTAACACTAACCCTAACCCTGCCCTAACCCTTACCATATCCCTAACCCTAGCCCTACCCTAACCCCAACCCTATCCCTAACCCTACCCTTACCCTAACCTTAACCCTAACCCTGCCCTAACCCTTACCATAACCCTAACCCTAACCCTAACCCTACCCTAACCCTGACTCAAACCCTACCCTTAACCCTGACCCTGACCTTAACCCTACCCTAACCCTTACCTACCCCAAACCCATAACCCTAACCCATAACCCTAACCCATAACCCTAACCCTTACCTAACCATAACCCTAACACTAACCCTAAACCTAACCTAACCCTACCCTAACCATGACCCTAACCCCTATCCCCAACCCGTAAGCCCAAACCCTAACCCTGTCCCTAACCCCAACCCTACCCTAACCCTAACCACAACCCTACCCTAACCCTAAACCTAACACTAACCCCTAACCCTACCCTAGCCCTAATCCCTAACCCATACCCTACCCTAACACTACCCTACCCTTACCCTAAACCTACTCTAACTCTACCCTTACCCTAACCCTACCCTAAACCTAACTATAACCCTACCCTAACTCTAACCCTAACCCTAACTCTTACCCTATCCCTAACCCTAACCCCTAACCCTGACACTGACCCTAACCACTAAACCTAACCCTTACCGTAAATTCTAGTCCAACCCTAACCCTAACCCTACCCTAACCCTACCCATACCCCTACCCCTAACCCTAACCTAACCCTAACACTACCCTAACCCTAACCCCTAACCCTAACCCCTAACCGTAGCCCTACCCTAACCCTACCCCTCACCCTAACCCTATCCCTTACCCTAACCCTTACCTATCCCTAACCCTAACCCTAAACCTTAACCCTACCCTAACCCTACCCTAAACCTAACCCTAACCTTAAACCCTAACCCCAACCCACCAGATCCCTAACCCTAACTCTAATCCTAACCCTACTGATTCCTTACCATAACCCTACCCTAACCCTAACCCTACCCTAAACTTAACCCCTAACCCTAACCCTTACCCTAACCCTAACATTGACCCTATCCCTGACCCTAACCCCTAACTCTAACCCTTACCGTAACCCCTAACGCTACCCTAACCCTAACCCTAAACCCTAACCCTAACACTAACCCTACACTAACCCTAATCTAAACTAACCCTAACCCTAAACCCTAACCCTAACCCTACACTAACCCTAATCTAAACTAACCCTAACCCTATTGATGGACCCAAAACCTAACCCTAACCCTACCCTAACCCTAACACTTACCCTAACCGTACCCTAACCCTAACCCTGACCCTCACCCTGACTCAAACCCTACCCTTAACCCTGACCCTAACCCTACCCTAACCCTCACTCAAACCCTACCCTTAACCCTGACCCTGACCCTAACCCTACCCTAACCCTTACCTATCTCTAACCCTACCCTAACCCTAACCCTAACCCTACCCTAACCCTACCCTAACCCTCCAATCTAACCCTAATTCTACTCTAACCCTAACCCCTAACCCTAACCCTACCCTAACCCTACCATAACCCTATTGATGGACCCTAATTCTACCTTAACCCTAACCCCTAACCCTAACACTAACCCTACACTAATCCTGATCTAAACTAACCCTAACCCTATTGATGGACCCAAAACCTAACCCTAACCCTACCCTAACCCTAACACTTAACCTAACCGTACCCTAACCCTAACCCTGACCCTAACCCTGACTCAAACCCTACCCTTAACCCTGACCCTAACCCTACCCTAACCCTTACCTAACCCTAACCCTACCCTAACCCTAACATTTACCCTAACCCCTAACCCTTACCCTAACCCTTACCTAACCATAACCCTAACACTAAAACTAACCCTACTCTAACCCCTAACCCTACCCTAACCCTTACCCTAACACTAACCCTAACCCTACCCTAACCGTGACCCTAACCCCTAACCCCAACCCCAAAGCCCTAACCCTAACCCTGCCCTAACCCTAACCCCAACCCTACCCTAACCCTAACCCTGCCCATAACCCTAATACTAACCCCTAAGCCTACCCTAGCCCTAACTTCTAACCCCTAATTTTAACCCTAACACTAACCCTAGCCCTACCCTAACCCTACCCCTTACACTAACCATACCCTAACCCTAACACTGACCCTACCCCTATCCCTGACCCTAACCCTAACCCTTACCCTAACCCTTACCTATCCCTAACCCTACCCTAACCCTTACCCATACCCCTACCCCTAACCCCTAAATCTAGCCCTACCCTAAGCCTAACCCTACCCTATCCCTGACCCTAACCCTAACCCTTACCTATCCCTAACCCTACCCTAACACTAAACCTAACCCTGCTCTAACCCTTACCATAACCCTAACCCTAACCCTAGCCCTACCCTAACCCTACCCTTACCCTAACCTTAACCCTAACCCTGCCCTAACCCTTACCATAACCCTAACCCTAACCCTAGCCCTACCCTAACCCTACCCTAACCCTAACCCCAACCCTATCCCTAACCCTACCCTTACCCTAACCTTAACCCTAACCCCTAACCCTACCTTAACCCTTATCCTAACCTTAACCGCTGACGCTACCCTAAACCCTAACCCTAACCCTACCCTAACCCTAACCCAACCCTAACCCTACCCTAACCCTTACCCTAAACCAAACCCTACCCTAACTCTAACCCTAACACTTACCCTGACCCTAACCCCTAACCCTAACCCTTAACGTAACCCCTAACCCTACCCTAACCCTAACCCCTAATCTTAACCCCTAACCCTAAACCCTAACCCTAACACTAACCCTACACTAACCCTAATCTAAACTAACCCTAACCCTATTGATGGACCCAAAACCTACCCCTAACCCTACCCTAACCATAACACTTACCCTAACCGTACCCTAACCCTAACCCTACCCTAACCCTCACCCTAACACTACCCTAACACTACCCTAACATTTACCCTAACCCCTAACCCTTACCCTAACCCTTACCTGACCATAACCCTAACACTAAACCTAACCCTAACCCTAACCCTTAACCCCAACCCCTAAGCCCTAACCCTAACTCCTCAGCCCTAACCCCACCCTAACCCTAACCCTGCCCCTAACACCTAACCCTACCCTAGCCCTATCCTCGCCCTAACCCTACCTTAGCCCTAACCCCTAATTTTAACCCTAACCCCTAACCCTAACCCTACCCTAACCCTAACCCTTACCCTAACCATACCCTAACCCTAACACTGACCCTACCCCGATCCCTGACCCTAACCCTTACTCTAACCCTTACCTATCCCTAACCCTACCTAACCCTTAACCCGAACCCTACCCTAACCCTTACCCTAACCCCTGACCCTACCCCTACACTAACCCTCAAATCTAACCCTGATTCTACCCTAACCCTAACCCCTAACCCTACCCTAACCCTGACTCAAACCCTACCCTTAACCTTGACCCTACCCCTACCCTAACCCTTACCCTAACACTACCCTAACATTTACCCTAACCCCTAAACCTTACCTAACCATAACACTAATACTAAAACTAACCCTACCCTAACCCCTAACCCTACCCTAACCCTTTCCCTAACACTAACCCTAACCCTGCACTAACCGTGACCCTAACCCCCAACCCCAACCCCTAAGCCCTAACCCTAACCCTGCCCCTAACCCCAACCCTACCCTAACCCTAAACCTGCCCCTAACCCTCACACTAACCCCTAACCCTACCCTAGCCCTAACCCCTAACCCCTAATTTTAACCCTAACCCTTAACCCTAGCCCTACCCTAACCCTGCCCTAACCCTAACCATACCCTAACCCTAACACTGACCCTAACCCTATCCCTGACCCTAACCCTTACCTATCCCTAACCCTACCCTAACCCTTAACCCTAACCCTACCCTAACACCTAACCCTAACCCTAACCCTATCCCTTACCTAACCCTAACCCTACACTAACCCTCAAATCTAACCCTAATTCTACCCTAACACTAACCCCTAACCCTACCCTAACCCTAACCCTACCCTACCCCTTACTCAAACCCTACCCTTAACCCTCCTTAACCCTACCCTAACCCTTAACCCTAACCCTACCCTAACATTTACCCTAACCCCTAACCATATCCCTAACACTAACCCTAACCCTAACCTAACCCTACCCTAACCGTGACCCTAACCCCTAACCCCAACCCATAAGCCCTAACCCTAACCCTTACCTAACCCAAACCCTACCCTAATCGTAACCCTAACCCTGCCCCTAACCCTAACACAAACCCCTAACCCTACCCTAGCCCTACCCTAGACCTAACCCTACCCTAGCCCTAACCCCTAACCCCTAACCCAAACCCTAACCTTACCCTAAACCTACCCTAACCCTACCCTTACCCTAACTCTAACCCTAACACTAACCCTACCCTAACTCTTACCCTATCCCTAACGCTAAGCCCTAACCCTGACACTGACCCTAACTCCTAACCCTAACCCTTACCGAAAATTCTAATCCAACCCTAACCCTAACCCTACCCATACCCCTACCCATACCCCTACCCCTAACCCTACACTAACCCTTACCCTAACCCTTACCTATCCCTAACCCTAGCCCTACCCTAACCCTAACCCTTACCCTATCCCTAACCGTAACCCTTACCCTAACCCTTACCTATCTCTAACCCTACCCTAACCCTTAACCCTAACCCTTAACCCTAACCCTACCCTAACCCTCCAATCTAACCCTAATTCTACTCTAACCCTAACCCTACCCTAACCCTAAACCCTAACCCTACCATAACCCTATTGATGGACCCTAGTTCTACCCTAACCCTAACCCCTAACCCTAACACCTAACCCTAACCCTAACACCTAACCCTTTGCTAACCCTATTGATGGACCCTAACTGTAACACTAACCCTACCCGTAATCCTACCCCTAACCCTTACCCAACCCTAACCCTAACCCTTACCCTACCCTAACCCTAACCCTTACCCTAAACCTAACCCTACCCTAATTCTAACCCTAACCCTGACCCTATCCCTAAACCTAACCCCTGACCCTAACCCCTAACCTTAACCCCTAACCCTAACCCTACCCTTACCCTAACCCTACACCCTAACCCTAAACCCTACCCTAACCTAACCCTAACCCTACCCTAACCCTAAAACCCTAACCCTACCTCACACCCTACCCTTAACCCTGACCCTAATACTTACCCTAACCATTATCTAACCCTAACCCTACCCCATCCCTACCCTACCCTACCCCTTAAACCTAACCCTAACCCTACCCTAACAGTGTCAGAATGTGACAGTCACAATATCAAAGTATCACAATGTCAGAATGTCAGTGTCACAAGGTTAGAATTTCACAATGCCAAAATATCACAATGTGAGAATCTAAAAATGTCACAGTGTCAGAATGTCACAATGCAAAAATGAAAGACTGTCACAATACCAGAAGGTAAAAATTTCACAGTCAGAATATTACAGTGTCACAATGTCAGAAGGTCGCATTTTCAGAATGTCAGTACGTGAGGATGTCAGAACGTCACAATGTCACAAAGTGAGAATATGAGAATGTCAGAATAACAGAATGTCAGAATGTGAGAACGAAATGATGTCAGAATGTGATTATGTGAGAATGTCCGAAGTTCAGAATGTCAGAATGTCACAACGTCAGAATGCAAGAATATCAGAATGTCCTAAGTTGAGAATGTCACAATGTATCTGAATATAAGAATGTAACATTGGCACAATCTCAGAATGTAACAAAGACATCACATCATAATGTCAGAATGTCAGAATTTCACAACTTCACAATGTCACAATGAGAGAATTTCAGAACGCAGCAATGTAACAATCTGAGAATGTCACAATATCAGATTGTCAGAATGTCAGAATGACAAAATGTGAGAATATCACAATATCACTATGCCAGATTCCCAAAATGCCACGATGTCACAATCTCAGAATGTCAGAATCACAGAATTTGACACTGCGAGAATATCACAAAGTCACAAAGCCACAATGTCATAATATCACAATATCACAATGTCAGAATGTCACTATGGCAGATTGTCAGAATGCCAGAACATCAGAAGGTGAGAATATAAGAATGTCAGAATGTCACAATGTCACAATGAGAGAATATTAGAATGTCACAATGTCAACATGTCAGAATGTGAGAAAGGGAGAATGTCATGATGTCAGAATGTCTTAATGTCAGAATGTCAAATCGTCACAACCTCCCAATTAAAATTCAGGGAATATGACTGTGTGTGAAAGACAGCAACTGTTTTTGACTTTTGTTGTCTCAAAGCTTGCTTCATGAGGTCTTTCTGGCTAGAAGACTCTAATTGACAACTGCTTGGAGAAGCTGATCATCACAAAGGACAATAATACTTGTATGGCACCGAAAGTACTACTCCTGTTGATTTATCTGTTGGGCCAGATGTCTTGGGTGGGCACAAATCAAACTAATGCCAGAACACGGAGGCAGCTAAAGAAAGCAGGATAGACACCCTGTTGTCCCTACAAGACAAGCCTCTCTTAAAACAAAACACCCACATGAATGGTGAGGAGCTTTCCTCCTTCAAGGTTTGAAAATTTAAAGCAAAACTGACCTTTAGGTTTAATCCCCTCGATAACCAGAGTCTGGAATGTGATGAATATGCATGTGCTATACCTTTAAATAGCTATTCATTTCTCTCTTACGTGCGCATGTTTGGTGAAGCAATCCCCCATGTACCCAGCGCGCCGCTTGACAGAACTCATTGGTGTGTCGAGTTGCTCAGTTGGTTTTCTCGACACCACTAAACCAAAGACTTTGAAGAAGAGACTTTCCTGAGGGAAAAACCTCTTTGGAAGAACCCCCCTGCACAGCGCCTGCTTGCTGCAAAACTTCCCGGCTTTCTCCCATCCCCCGCGGAGACCAGACGAATTCCTGAGACCAACGGACTACGGACCTCGCCAGATCCACGGTGCTGATGCTCTCTCTTTCTCTTTCTTGCTTTCTGCCAAGTCTCTTCGCTTTTCATCTCTTTTCTATCACCCATCTTCCCTTCCCCATATCCCTAAAAAACTACTTATTGTAATAAACTGGTTGGGCTAAAATTTGAACCATTGCCTTTTAATCTCACCATCGGGTATACACATACATATAAAGAACCTCATCTCCCTCCTTTATTTTGGAGCGTGACACTGTGTCAAAACGTCACAATGAGAGAATATGAAAAAGTGAGAACATCACAATGACCGAATGTCAGAATGTCGCAATTAGAAAATCGGGGAATATCAAAATGTCACAACGTCACAATGAGAGATAATAACACCAAGTGAATGACAATGTCACAGTGTCACAATGAGAGGATCTCAGAATGTCAGAACTTCAAAATGTCAAAATGTCACAAAGTCCAAATATCACAATGACAGAATGTCAGAATGACAGATTCCCACCGTTTCAGAATGTCAGAATGTGGTAATGAGAGAAAGTCAAAATATCGGAATGTCAGAATGTCACAAGGAGAGAATGTCAGAGTGTCACAATGCTATAATGTCAAAATGTCAGAACATCAGAAGGTCAGAATATCACAATGTCACAACGAGAGAACCTCAAAATGTCACCAAGAGAGACTGTCAAACTATCAGAATGTGAGAATGAGTGAATGTCACAATGAGAGATGGCCACAATTTTAGAATGCCAGATTGTGAGAATGTCAGAATGTGAAAACGCCAGAATGGGAGTGAGTGAATGTCACAACATCAAAATGTCATAACGTCAGAATGTCAGAATGAACCAATGTGAGAGTGCCTGAATGTCACAGTATGAGAACGTCACAATATCACAAATCTCAGAATTTCAGTGTCAGAATGAGAGAATGTCACAATGCCACAATGAGAGAATGTCGCAATTACAGATTATTGATATATCAGAATGTCAGAATACGAGAAAGTGAGAATGTCCCAATGTCAGAATATCAGAATGAGGGAAAGAGAGAATGTCATGATGTCAGAATGTCAAATTGTCACAAAGTCACAATATCACAATGAGAGAATATCAGAAAGTGAGAATATGCCAATGAATGAATGACACATTGTGAGAATGTCAGAATGTCAGAACGTCAGAATATCAGAATTACAAAATCAGGGAATATGACTGTGTCACAATGTCACAAAGAGAGAATATGAAAAAGTGAGAATATCACAACGACCGAATGTCAGAACGTGACAATGTCACAATGTCAGAATGAGGGAAAGAGAGAATGTCATGAAGTCAGAATGTCAACTTGTCACAATGCCACAATAGCACAGTAAGAGAATATCAGAAAGTGAGAATATGACAGTGACTGAATGTCACGATGTGAGAAAGTCAAAATATTAGTATAGGGCAAATAACCCCCAAAAAAGCACTCCATGGAAATTGTGCGAAAGGCGGTATATTTTAGGTAGGCTTAAGAAAATGGTATACAAACAAGAAGAAAAGAGAGGAGCTCACCTTGATGATGGTCGAGGCTCGCTAATAACTCCAAAAGGGAGGGATCTCTAACAAGAGAACCTTCCCTGCTGGAGGTCAGCCCTTAAATGGGGTCTTGGCAGAGGTGGAGTCAAACTCCACCCCTTCCAATCACACTCACTTGTGCCCCTGCAGCTGACTCAGGGCTTGCCTCAGGTGATCAATCAGTGGTTCAGGCCATGATTCAACAGTTCCCATACAATTAGAATGTCAGAATGTCACCATGAGAGTATCTCAGAATGTCACAATGTCAGAATGTCACAATGATAGAATGTCAAAATGGCAGCATGTGTCTGTGAGAGAATGTCACAATGACAGAATAGAAATATGTCAGAATATAGCAATGAGAGAATGTTAGAATGCAACAATGTCAACATGTCAGAATGGGAGAAAGTGAGAATGTCATGATGTCAGAGTGTCTTAATGTCAGAATGTCAAATCTTCACTGTGTCACAACTACAAGATTAGGGAATATGACTGTGTCAAAAAGTCACAATAAGAGGAGATGAAAAAGAGAGAATATCACAATGACCGAGTGTCACAATGTAAGAAAGTGAGAATGTGAGAATGTCAAAATGTCAGAATGACAGAATATCACTATGTCACAATGTCGCAATGTCTCAATGTCAGAATATCAATATGTAACAGTGTAAGAACGTCACAAATACCACAATGGGAGAATGACAGATTGTCACGATTACAGAATTTCAGAATGTGAAAATATCAGAATGTCACAATGTCAGATTCTGAGAATGTCACAATGACAGAATGTCAGAATGAAAGATTTTCCAAATTCCAGAATGTCACTATGTCACAACGTCAGAATGACGCATTGTCAAAATGCTAGAATGTCACAATGTCACAAGGTGAGAACATCACAATGGCAGATTGTCATAATGCCAGAACATCAGAAGGTGAGAATATTAGAATGCCACAATGTCACAATGTCACCATGAGAGTATCTCAGAATGTCACAATGTCAAAATGTCAGAATGAGGGAAAGAGAGAATGTCATGATGTCAGAATGTCTTCACGTCAGAATGTCAAATTGTCACAACGTCACAATATCACAATGAGAGAATATCAGAAAGTGAGAATATGACAATGACCGAATGACACATTGTGAGAATGTCAGAATGCCAGAATGTCAGAATGTCAAAATGTGTGAATGTCTGAATGTCACCATGAGAGAGAGTCAGAGTTTTACAATGTCACAATGTGAGAATGTCTGAACGTCAGAATGAGGGAGAGTTAGAATTTCAGAATGTCACAGTGTCACAATGTCATCATGTCACAATATCAGAATGTTGCATTGTCACAATGTGAGAATGACAGGTTGTCACAATTCCAGAATTTCAGAATGTCAACATGTCTGAATGTCACAATGTCACAATTTCACTACGTCAAAACGCTAGAATGTCATAATATCAGAAAGTGAGAATATCACAATGGCAGATTGTCATAATGCCAGAACTTCAGAAGGTGAGAATATTAGAATGTCACAATGTCACAATGTTACAATGTGAGTATCTCAGAATGTCACAATGCCAGAATATCAGAATGGCAGAATATGAGAAAGTGAGAATGTCACAATGTCAAAATGTCAGAATGAGAGAAAGAGAGAATCTCATGATGTCGGAATGTCTTAATGTCAGAATGTCAAATTGTCACAACGTCACGATATCACAATGAGAGAATATCAGAAAGTGAGAATATGACAATGACCGAATGACACAATGTGAGAACGTTAGAATGTGAGAATGTCAGAATTGGAGAATGTCACAGAGTCACAATGACAGATTGCCACAATTTCAGAATGTCAGTGTATCACAATGCCACAAAGTCACAATATCAGTATGTCATGAAGATAGAATGTCGCAATGACAACATATGACTGTGACAGAACGTCACAATGTCAGATGATAAATATGGCCGAAAATCACAATGAGAGAATGTTAGAATGTCACAATGTTAACATGTCAGAATGTGAGAAAGTGAGAATGCCACAATGCCACGATGTGAGAATCTCACAATGTCACAACGAGAGAGAGTCAGAATTTCACAGTATCAGAATTTTGCATTGTCACAATGTGAGAATGACAGATTGTCACATTTCCAGAATTTCAGAATGTCACAATTCCAGAATTTCAGAATGTCCAAATATCTGAATGTCACAATAGCAGAATGTGAGAGTATCACAATGACAGAATGTCAGAATGACAGGTTGTCACAATTCCAGAATGTCACTATGTCACAATGCTAGAATGTCAGAATGTCAGAATGTGAAAATAGCACAAGGGCAGGTTGTCATAATGCCAGAACTTCAGAAGTGAGAATATTAGAATGTCATAATGTCAGAATGGGAGAATGTCACAATGGCAGGTTGTCATAATTCCAGAAATTCAGAATGGGAGAATATTAGAATGTAACAATGTTGCAATGTGACAATGAGAGTATCTCAGAATGTCAGAATGTCAGAATGCCAGAATAAGAGAAAAGAAAGGTATGAGGAGGCTATGGGGAAGCTATGGGGCAGCTATTGGGCAGCAGTGGGGCAGCTATGGGGCAGTAGTAGGGCAGCTATAAGGCAGCTATGGGGCAGCAGTGGGGCAGCTATGGGGCGGCTATGAGGAAGCCATTGGGCAGCTATGGGGCAGAAGTGAGGCAGCAATCAGGCAGCAGTGAGGCAGCTATGAGGAGGCTATGGGGCAGCTATGGGTCAGCTATCGAGAGGCTATGGGGCAGCTATGGGGCAGCGATGAGGCAGACATGGGGCAGCTATGGGGGAGCAGTGAGGCAGCTATGGGGAGGCTATGGGGCAGTAGTTGGGCAGCTATAGGGCGGCTATGGGGAAGCCATTGGGCAGCTATGGGTCAGTAGTTTGGCAGCTATGACGAGGCTATGGGAAGGCCATGGGGAAGCGATGGGGCAGCTCTGAGGCAGACAAAATGTAGCTATGGGGGAGCAGTGAGGCAGCTGTGGGGTGGCTATGGGGCAGTAGTGGGGCAGCTATGGGGCAGCTATGAGGTAGCCATGGGGCAGCTATGGGGAAGCAGCGAGGGAGCTATGGGGTAGCAGTGAGGCAGCTATGATGAGGCTATGGGGAGGCTATGGGGCAGCCACGGTGCAGCTATGGGGCAGCAGTGGGGCAGCTATGGGCAGCAGTAAGGAAGCTATTGAGAAGGCTATGGGGGCAGCTATGGGGTGGCTATGGGGCAGCTATAGAGCGGCAATGTGGCAGTAGTGGGGCACCTATAAGGCAGCTATGGGGCAGCAGTGGGACAGCTATGGGGCGGCTATTAGGCAGCCATGGGGTGGCAATGGGGCAGCAGTGAGGCAGCTATGGGGCGGCTATGGGGCTGAAGTGGGGCAGCTATGAGGAGTCTCTTGAGAGGCTATGGAGCAGCTATGGGGCAGCAGTGGGGTAGCAGGAGGAGACTATGGGGAGGCTATGAAGCAGGTATGGGGCAGCAGTGGGGCAGCTATGGGGCGACTATGGGGCAGCAGTTGAGCAGCTATGAGGCAGCCATGGGGCAGCTATGTGGCAGTAGTGAAACAGCTATGGTGTAGCTATAAGCGAGCCTTGGGGCAGCAAGGGGCAGTAGTAAGGCAGCTATGGGGCAGCAGTGGGGCAGCTATGATGAGACTATGGGAAGGCCATGAGGAAGCTATGGGGCATCTTTGAGGCAGACAAAAAGTAGCTGTGGGGCTGCAGTGAGGCAGCTATGGGGCAGCTGTGGGGCAGCTATTGTGTAGCAGTGAGGCATCTATGAGGAGGCTATGGGGAGGATATGAGGCAGTTATGGGGCAGAAGTGAGGCAGCTATGGGGTGGCTATAGGGCAGCAGTGGGGCAGGTATGGGGCAACAAAGAGGCAGCCATGGGGCAGCAGTGGGGCAGCTTTGAGGCTACGGGGCGGCTATGGGGCAGTAGTGGGGTAGCTATGGGGCAGCAGTGAGGAAGCTAAGGGGAAGCAATGGGGCAGCTTTGAGGATGCTATTGGGAAGCCATGGGGCAGCAATGGAGCGGCTATGAGGCAGCGACGGGGAAGCTATGGGGCAGCAGTGAGGCAGGTATGGGGCAGTAGTAAGGCAGCTACGGGGCAGCAGTGGGGCAAATATGAGGAGGCTCTGAGGAAACTATGGGGCAGCTATGGGGCAGCAGTGAGGCAGTTATAGAACAGGTATGAGGCACTTATCAAGCAGCTATGGGTCAGCTATGCGGAGGCTATGGGGCATCTGTGGTGCAGCAGTGGGGCAGCTAAGGCAGCTATGGGGAGGCTATGGGGCAGCAGTGTGGGCAACTATGAGGAGACTATGGGGAGGCTATGAGGCAGCTATGGGGCAGTAGTCGGGCAGCTATTGGACGGCTATGAGGCAGCCATGGGGCAGCTATGGGGCAGCAGTGAGACAGCTATGGGGCAAGTATGGGGAGGCTATGGGGCAGCGACGGGGTGGCTATGGGGCAGTAGTGGGGCAGCTATGGTGAGGTTATGAGGCAGCCATGGGGTAGGTATGAGAAACCAGTGAGGCAGCTATGGGGCAGTAGTGGAGCAGCTATGAGGCAGCAGTGGGTCAGCTATGGGGTGGCTATGAGGCAGCAGTGGGTCAGCTGTGGGGTGGCTATGAGGCAGCCATGGGGCAGCTATGGGGCAGCAGTGGGGCAGCTATGAGGTAGCCATGGGGCACCTATGGGGAAGCAGCGAGGGAGCTATGGGGTAGCAGTGAGGCAGCTATGAGGAAGCTATGGGGAGGCTATGGGGAGGCTATGGGGCAGCTATGTAACGGCTATGAGGCAGCCACGGTGCAGTTATGGGGCAGCCACGGTGCAGCTATGGGGCAGCAGTAAGGAAGCTACGAGAAGGCTATGGAGGCAGCTATCGGGTGGCTATGAGACAGCTATGGGGCAACTATGAGGCAGCCGTGGGGCAGCTATGGTGCAGCAGTGAGGCAGCAATTAGGCAGAAGTTGGGCAGATATGGGGCAGCAGTGAGGCAGCTATGAGGAGGCTATGGGGCAGCTATGGGGCAGCAGAGAGGCAGCTATGGGGCAGCTATGGGGCAGAAGAGAGGCAGCTATTGGGCACGAGTGAGGCAGCTATGGGTTAGCTATGAGGAGGCCTTGAGGAGGCTATGGGGCAGATATGGGGCAGCAGTGGGGCAGCTAAGGCAGCTATGGGGAGGCTATGGGGCAGCAGTGTGGGCAACTATGAGGAGACTAGGGGGAGGCTATGAGGCAGCTATGGGGCAGCAGTCGGGCAGATATAAGGCAGCTATTGGGAAGCAGTGGGGCAGCTATGGGGCGGCTATTAGGCAGCCTTTGGGCACCTATTGGGCAGCAGTGAGGCAGGTATGGGGCAGGTATGGGGCAGCTATGAGGACGTTATGGGGCAGCTATGGGGCAGCAGTGGGGCAGCAATAACGCAGTAGTGGGGCAGCTATGGGGCAGTAGTGGGGCAGCAATGAGGACGCTATAGGGAGACTATGGGGCATGTATGGAGCGGCTAGGAGGCAGCTATGGGGCAGGTATGAGGCAGCCATGGGGTGGCTGTGGGGCAGCAGTGAGGCAGCTATGAAGAGGCTATGGAAATGCTATAGGGCAGCAGTGGGGCAGCTACGGAGCGGCTATGAGGCAGCCATTTTGCATCTATGGGGCAGCAGTGGGGCAGCTACGAGGAAGCTATAGGGCAGCTATGGGACAGCAGTGGGGCAGCTATGGTGCGGCTATGAGGCAGCCATGAGGCAGACACGGGGCAGCAGTGGGGCAGCTATGGTGCGGCTATGAGGCAGCCATGAGGCAGATATGGGGCAGCAGTGGGGCAGCTATGAGCAGGCTTTGGGGCGGCTGTGGAGCAGCACTGGGGAAGCTATGGGGCAGTAGTGGGGCAACTATAAGTTAGCAGTGGGGCAGCTACGGGGTGGCTATGGGGCAGCAGTGGGGCAGCTATGAGGAGGTTATGGGGCAGCCATTGGCAGCTATGGGGCTGCAGTGAGGCAGCAATGGGGCAGCAGTGGGGCAGCTATGGGGCGGCTCTAAGGCAGCAGTGATGCAGATATCGGGCAGCTCTGAGGAGGCTATGAGGCCGCTATGAGGCAGTAGTGGGGCAGCTATGGGGCAGCAGTGGGGTGGCTATGTGGCAGCAGTGGGGCAGCCATGGGGCAGGTATGGGGCTGCAGTGGGACAGCTATGAGGAGGCTATTGGGCAGGTATAGAGCGGCTATGTGGCAGCAATGGGGCAGCAGTGGGGCAGCTATGGGGCGGCTCTAAGGCAGCAGTGATGCAGATATCGGGCAGCTCTGAGGAGGCTATGAGGCCGCTATGAGGCAGTAGTGGGGCAGCTATGGGGCAGCAGTGGGGTGGCTATGTGGCAGCAGTGGGGCAGCCATGGGGCAGGTATGGGGCTGCAGTGGGACAGCTATGAGGAGGCTATTGGGCAGGTATAGAGCGGCTATGTGGCAGTAGTCGGGCAGCTATTGGGCAGCTATTGGGAAGCCGTGGGGCAGCTATCGGGCGGCTATTATACAGCCATGGAGCAGCTATTGTGCAGCAGTGTTGCAGCTATGAGGAGGCTATGGGGAGGCTATGGAGCAGCTATGGGGCGGCTATCTGGTGGCTATGAGGCAGCTATCGGGCAGCTCTGAGGAGGCTATGGGGCCACTATGAGGCAGTAGTGGGGCAGCTATGGGGCAGCAGTGGGGTGGCTATGGGGTGGCAGCGGGGCAGCAGTGGGGCAGCTATGGGGCTGCAGTGGGGCAGCTATGAGGAGGCTATGGGGCAGCAGTGGGGCTGCTGGTTTCCCCCCGCTTCTTTTGTTGGAGTCCTCGCCCCTTCCATGGTTGCCCACCAATGAGGACTGGCTGATCCCTCCCCCACATCGACGGCCCCGGACCCACAACCCCGACCCCAGCCCCATAACCCCGACCCCACATCTGCAGCCCCAGCCCCATAACAGAGCCTTCAGACCCCTAACTGAGCACCCGGACTTAGAACCGAGCATCGAGCCCCATTAGCCCCAACCCCAGCCCCACATCCCCGTCCCTCACCCAACTCCGCCCCACCCCACCCACACCCTATTCCCCCCTTCTCCCTCCGCCACCCCACTCCTCCCCCCCTCCCCTTTCCCACCTGCGTGTGCGCGAGCAGCCGCTGTAGCTCCCCCAGGAGCTCCACGTTGCGCGACCTCCCCCCCCGCCAACGCCATGGCCGAACAGCCCCACCCCCACTGCGCGCGGCTCTGGGAATAGCACTACGCGTGCGCCGGTCCCGGAAGCCGGAAACGGAAGTCCCCCCCCCCCGCAGATGAACGGAGCGGTGGAGTACTATGGCGGCGGCGGTGGCGGCGCCGCGGAAACCGCGGAAACCGCGCGTTGGAGCGGCGGCGGCGGCGGCGGCTCCGTTGCCGTGGGAACCGCGGAAACTGCGGAAACTGCGGAAACCGCGCGTTGGAGCGGCGGCGGCGGCGGCGGCTCCGTTGCCGCGGAAACCGCACGTTGGAGCGGCGGCGGCGGCTGTACGGGAGGCACTGTGAGCTTTGGGGGTGGGGCTGGGCAGGGGCAGCGGCAGCGGCAGCGGCAGCGGGGGAGGGGCGGGGCAGGATTCCGGGGGCCGCGCGGCGCTCTCTTTTTTCCCCTAGCACTTGTAACATCTATGAGGAGGCTATGGGGAGGATATGAGGCAGCTATGGGGTGGCTATGGGGCTGCAGTAAGGCAGGTATGGGGCAGAAATGAGGCAGCCACGGGGCAGCAGTGGGGCAGCTATGGGGCAGCTATGGGACAGAAGTGGGGCAGCTCTAAGGGTAGCCATGGGGCAGTTATGGGGCAACAGTGGGGCAGGTATGGGGCGGCTATTAGGCAGCCATCAAGCAGCTATGAGGCAGTAGTGGGGCAGCTATGAGGAAGCAGTGATGGAGCTATGGAGTAGCAGTGAGGCAGCTATAAGGAGGGTATGGGAGGCTATGGGGCATCAGTGAGGAAGCTATGGGGCGGCTTTGGGGCAGCATTTTGGCAGCTATGTGGCAGCAGTGGGACAGCTATGAGGAGGCTATGGGGAAGCTATGTGGCAGCAGAGAGCTAGCTATGGGGCAGCTATGAGGAGGCTAAGGGGAGGCTATGGGGCAGCTATAGAGCGCCTATGTGGCAGTAGTTGGGCAGATATAAGGCAGCAGTGGGGCAGCTATGGGGCGGGAATTAGGCAGCCATGGGGCACGTATGGGGCAGCAGTGAGGTAGCTATGGGGCAGCTATGGGGCAGCTATGAGGAGGTTATGGGGAGGCAATGGAGCAGCAGTGGGGCAGATATGGGACGGTTATTAAGAGGCTATGTGGCAGCTATGGGGCATTAGTGGGGCAGCTATGGGGAAGTAGTGGGGCAGATATGGGGCAGCAGTGAGGCAGCTATGGGGTAGCTATGAGAAAGCTATGGGGCAGTAGTGAGGAAGTAGTGAGGCAGCTATGAGAAGGCTATGGGGAAGCTATGGGGCAGCTATGGGGCACCAGTAAGGCAGCTATGGGGCACCAGTGAGGCAGCTATAGGGAGGCTACGGGGCAGCAGTGAGGCAGTAGAGAGTCAAATATGGGATATGGGGCATTAGTGGGGCAGTTATGAGGAGGCTATGGGGAGGCTATGGAGCAGCTATGGGGCAGCTATAGGGCAGCAGGGAGGTAGCAATGGGGCAGCAGTTGGGAAGCTATGATGAGGCTATGGTGAGTCTACGGGGCAGCTATGGTACACCAGTGAGACAGCCATGGGGCAGCTATGGTACACCAGTGAGGCAGCCATGGGGCAGCTATGGTACACCAGTGAGGCAGCCATGGGGCAGCTATGGGGCACCAATGGGACAGTTATGAGGAGGCTGTGGGGAAGCTATGGGGCAGCTATGGGGCAGCAATGAGGAGGGTATGGAGAGGCTATGGGGCAGCTATGGTGCAACAGTGAGGCAGCTATGGGGTAGCTTTGAGGAGGCTGTGGGGAGGATATGGGGTAGATAAGTGGCAACGGTGAGGTAGCTATGGGGAAGCTATGGGGCAGCAATGAGGGAGTAGTGGGTCAGCTATGGGGCATTAGTGCTGCAGCTATGGGGCCGAGTGGGGCAGTTAAGAGGAGGCTATGGGGCAGCTATCGGACAGCATTGAGCTAGCTTTAGAACAGCTATGAGGAGGCTATGGGGCAGATATGGGGCAGCAGTCGGGCAGCTATGGGGCGGATATGGAGCAGCAGTGGGGCAGGTATGGGGCAGTAGTAAGACAGCTATGTGGCAGCAGTGGGGCAGATATGAGGAGGCTATGAGGAGGCTATGGGGCGGCTATGAAGCAGCAGTGAGGCAGTTATGAGGCGGCTATGGGGCAGATATGTGGCAGCAGTGAAGCAGCTATGGTGCGGCTATAAGGCAGCCATGGGGCAGCTATGGGTTAGCAGTGAGTCAGCTATGGGGCAGCAGTTGGGCAGCTATGAGGAGGCTATGGGGCAGCTATGGAGCAGATTTGAAACAGCTTTGGGGCGGCTGTGGGGCAGTAGTTTGGCAGCTATGAGGCAGCAGTTGGGCAGCAGTTGGGGCAGTAGTGAGGCAGCTATCTGGCAGCTCAGGAGAGGCTATGGGGCAGCTATGGGGCATTAGTGGGACAGCTATGGGGAAGTAGTGGGGCAGATAAGGGGCAGCAGTGAGGCAGCTATGGGGTAGCTATTGGGCAGTAGTGGGGAAGCAGTGAGGCAGCTATGGGGCAGCAGTTGGGCAGCTATGAGGAGGCTATGGAGAGGCTGTGCGGCAGCTATGGTGCATCAGTGAGGAAGCTATGGGGCGTCTTTAGGGCAGCAGTTTGACAGCTATGAGGCAGTCACGGGGCAGCTATGGGACAGCAGTGGGACAGCTATGAGGAGGCTAGAGGGCAGCTATGGGGCAGCTCTGAGGAGGCTATGGGGAGGCTATGGGGCAGGTATATAGTGGCTATGTGGCAGTAGTCGGGCAGATATAAGGCATCAATGGGGCAGCAGTGGGGCAGCTATTGGGCGGCTATTAGGCAGCCATGGGGCGGCTATGGGGCAGCAGGGAGGTAGCAATGGGGCAGCAGTGGAGCAGCTATGATGAGGCTATGGCGAGGCTCTGGGGCAGCTATGGTGCACCAGTGAGGCAGCTATTGGGTAGCTATGAAGAGGCTGTGGGGAGGCTATGGGGCAGATATGTGGCAACGTTGAGGTAGCTATTGAGAAGCTATGGGGCAGCAGTGAGGCAGTAGTGGGTCAGCTATGGGGCATTAGTGCTGCAGCTATGGGGCCGCAGTGGGGCATCTAAGAGGAAGCTATAGGGAGGCTATGGGGCAGCTATGGGGCAGCAGTGAGCTAGCTATAGAACAGCTATGAGGAGGCTATGGGGCAGCTATGGAGCAGATTTGAAACAGCTTTGGGGCGGCTATGGGGCAGTAGTTTGGCAGCTATGAGGCAGCAGTTGGGCAGCTATGGGGCAGTAGTGAGGCAGCTATGTGGCGGCTCAGGAGAGGCTATGGGGCAGCTATGGGGCATTAGTGGGGCAGCTATGGGGAAGTAGTGGGGCAGGTAAGGGGCAGAAGTGAGGCAGCTATGAGGTAGCTATGAGGAGGCTATGGGGCAGTAGTGGGGAAGCAGTGAGGCAGCTATGGGGCAGCAGTTGGGCAGCTATGAGGAGGCTATGGGGAGGCTATGGGGCAGCAGTAAGGCAGTTTTGGGGCACCACTGAGGCAGCTATGGGGATGCTACGGGGCAGCAGTCGGGCAGCTATGGGGCGAATATGGAGCAGCAGTGGGGCAGATATGAGGAGGCTATGAGGAGGCTATGGGGCAGCAGTGAGGCAGCTATGGGACAGGTATGAGGCACTTATCAAGCAGCTCTGGGGCAGCGGTGTGGCAGCTAAGAGGAGGCAATTGGGAGGCTATGGGGCAGCTATGAAGCAGCAGTGAGGCAGCTATGGGGCGTCTATGGGGCAGCAGTGGGGCAACTATGAGGAGACTATGGGGAGGCTATGGGGCAGCTATTGGGCAGCAGTGAGGCAGCAATGAGGCAGCTATGAGGAGGCTATGGGAAGTCGATGAGGCAGCTATAGAGCGGCTATGGGGCAGTAGTGGGGCAACTATTGGGCAGCTATTGGGAAGCAGTGGCAAGGCAATCGGGCGGCTATTAGGCAGCCATTGGGCACCTATGGGGCAGCAGTGAGGCAGCTATGGGACGGCTATGGGTCAGCTATGAGGAGGCTATGGGGAGGCTATGGGGCAGGTATGGGGCAGCAGTGGGGCAGCTATGGAGCAGATATCGAGAGGTTATGAGGCAGCTATGGGGTGGCGATGAGGCAGACATAGGGAAGCTATGGTGGAGCAGGGAGGCAGCTATGGGGTGGCTATGGGGCAGCAGTGAGACAGCTATGGGGCAAGTGTGGGGAGGCTATAGGGCAGTAATGGGGCAGCTATGGGGCGGCTATGAGGCAGCCATGGGGTAGGTCTGGGGCAGCAGTGAGGCAGCTATGGGGAGGCTATGGGGCAGCCATGGGGTACGTCTGGGGCACCACTGAGGCAGCTAGGGGCAGCAGTGAGGCAGCTATGGGGAGGCTATGGGGCAGCAGTGAGGCAGTAGTGGGTCAGCTATGGGGCATAAGTGCTGCAGCTATGGGGTAGCAGTGGGGCAGCTAAGAGGAAGCTATGGGGAGGCTATGGGGCAGCTATTGTGCATCAGTGAGGAAGCTACGAGGCGGCAATGGGGCAGCAGTTTTGCAGTTATGAGGCAGCTATGGGGCAGCAATGGGACAGTTATGAGGAGGCTGTGGGGAAGCTATGGGGCAGCTATGGGGCAGCAATGAGGAGGGTATGGAGAGGCTATGGGGCAGCTATGGTGCAACAGTGAGGCAGCTATGGGGTAGCTTTGAGGAGGCTGTGGGGAGGATATGGGGTAGATAAGTGGCAACGGTGAGGTAGCTATGGGGAAGCTATGGGGCAGCAATGAGGGAGTAGTGGGTCAGCTATGGGGCATTAGTGCTGCAGCTATGGGGCCGAGTGGGGCAGTTAAGAGGAGGCTATGGGGCAGCTATCGGACAGCATTGAGCTAGCTTTAGAACAGCTATGAGGAGGCTATGGGGCAGATATGGGGCAGCAGTCGGGCAGCTATGGGGCGGATATGGAGCAGCAGTGGGGCAGGTATGGGGCAGTAGTAAGACAGCTATGTGGCAGCAGTGGGGCAGATATGAGGAGGCTATGAGGAGGCTATGGGGCGGCTATGAAGCAGCAGTGAGGCAGTTATGAGGCGGCTATGGGGCAGATATGTGGCAGCAGTGAAGCAGCTATGGTGCGGCTATAAGGCAGCCATGGGGCAGCTATGGGTTAGCAGTGAGTCAGCTATGGGGCAGCAGTTGGGCAGCTATGAGGAGGCTATGGGGCAGCTATGGAGCAGATTTGAAACAGCTTTGGGGCGGCTGTGGGGCAGTAGTTTGGCAGCTATGAGGCAGCAGTTGGGCAGCAGTTGGGGCAGTAGTGAGGCAGCTATCTGGCAGCTCAGGAGAGGCTATGGGGCAGCTATGGGGCATTAGTGGGACAGCTATGGGGAAGTAGTGGGGCAGATAAGGGGCAGCAGTGAGGCAGCTATGGGGTAGCTATTGGGCAGTAGTGGGGAAGCAGTGAGGCAGCTATGGGGCAGCAGTTGGGCAGCTATGAGGAGGCTATGGAGAGGCTGTGCGGCAGCTATGGTGCATCAGTGAGGAAGCTATGGGGCGTCTTTAGGGCAGCAGTTTGACAGCTATGAGGCAGTCACGGGGCAGCTATGGGACAGCAGTGGGACAGCTATGAGGAGGCTAGAGGGCAGCTATGGGGCAGCTCTGAGGAGGCTATGGGGAGGCTATGGGGCAGGTATATAGTGGCTATGTGGCAGTAGTCGGGCAGATATAAGGCATCAATGGGGCAGCAGTGGGGCAGCTATTGGGCGGCTATTAGGCAGCCATGGGGCGGCTATGGGGCAGCAGGGAGGTAGCAATGGGGCAGCAGTGGAGCAGCTATGATGAGGCTATGGCGAGGCTCTGGGGCAGCTGTGGTGCACCAGTGAGGCAGCTATTGGGTAGCTATGAAGAGGCTGTGGGGAGGCTATGGGGCAGATATGTGGCAACGTTGAGGTAGCTATTGAGAAGCTATGGGGCAGCAGTGAGGCAGTAGTGGGTCAGCTATGGGGCATTAGTGCTGCAGCTATGGGGCCGCAGTGGGGCATCTAAGAGGAAGCTATAGGGAGGCTATGGGGCAGCTATGGGGCAGCAGTGAGCTAGCTATAGAACAGCTATGAGGAGGCTATGGGGCAGCTATGGAGCAGATTTGAAACAGCTTTGGGGCGGCTATGGGGCAGTAGTTTGGCAGCTATGAGGCAGCAGTTGGGCAGCTATGGGGCAGTAGTGAGGCAGCTATGTGGCGGCTCAGGAGAGGCTATGGGGCAGCTATGGGGCATTAGTGGGGCAGCTATGGGGAAGTAGTGGGGCAGGTAAGGGGCAGAAGTGAGGCAGCTATGAGGTAGCTATGAGGAGGCTATGGGGCAGTAGTGGGGAAGCAGTGAGGCAGCTATGGGGCAGCAGTTGGGCAGCTATGAGGAGGCTATGGGGAGGCTATGGGGCAGCAGTAAGGCAGTTTTGGGGCACCACTGAGGCAGCTATGGGGATGCTACGGGGCAGCAGTCGGGCAGCTATGGGGCGAATATGGAGCAGCAGTGGGGCAGATATGAGGAGGCTATGAGGAGGCTATGGGGCAGCAGTGAGGCAGCTATGGGACAGGTATGAGGCACTTATCAAGCAGCTCTGGGGCAGCGGTGTGGCAGCTAAGAGGAGGCAATTGGGAGGCTATGGGGCAGCTATGAAGCAGCAGTGAGGCAGCTATGGGGCGTCTATGGGGCAGCAGTGGGGCAACTATGAGGAGACTATGGGGAGGCTATGGGGCAGCTATTGGGCAGCAGTGAGGCAGCAATGAGGCAGCTATGAGGAGGCTATGGGAAGTCGATGAGGCAGCTATAGAGCGGCTATGGGGCAGTAGTGGGGCAACTATTGGGCAGCTATTGGGAAGCAGTGGCAAGGCAATCGGGCGGCTATTAGGCAGCCATTGGGCACCTATGGGGCAGCAGTGAGGCAGCTATGGGACGGCTATGGGTCAGCTATGAGGAGGCTATGGGGAGGCTATGGGGCAGGTATGGGGCAGCAGTGGGGCAGCTATGGAGCAGATATCGAGAGGTTATGAGGCAGCTATGGGGTGGCGATGAGGCAGACATAGGGAAGCTATGGTGGAGCAGGGAGGCAGCTATGGGGTGGCTATGGGGCAGCAGTGAGACAGCTATGGGGCAAGTGTGGGGAGGCTATAGGGCAGTAATGGGGCAGCTATGGGGCGGCTATGAGGCAGCCATGGGGTAGGTCTGGGGCAGCAGTGAGGCAGCTATGGGGAGGCTATGGGGCAGCCATGGGGTACGTCTGGGGCACCACTGAGGCAGCTAGGGGCAGCAGTGAGGCAGCTATGGGGAGGCTATGGGGCAGCAGTGAGGCAGTAGTGGGTCAGCTATGGGGCATAAGTGCTGCAGCTATGGGGTAGCAGTGGGGCAGCTAAGAGGAAGCTATGGGGAGGCTATGGGGCAGCTATTGTGCATCAGTGAGGAAGCTACGAGGCGGCAATGGGGCAGCAGTTTTGCAGTTATGAGGCAGCTATGGGGCAGCAGTGAGGCAGCTATGAGGAGGCTATGGGGAGGCTATGGGGCAGAAGTGGGGCAGCTATGGGGTAGCCATGGGGCAGCCATCAAACGGCTATGGGGCAGCAGTGGGGCAGCTAAGAGGAGGCTATGGACCAGCTATGGGGCGGCTACAAGGCAGCCATGGGGCAACTATGGGGAAGCAGTGAGAGAGCTATGAGGAGGCTATGGGTAGGCTATAGGGCAGGTATTGGACAGCTATGAGGCAGCCATGGTGCAGCTATGGGGCAGCAGTGGGGCAGCAATGGGGCGGCTATTAGGCAGCCATGGGGTGGCAATGGGACACCAGTGAGACATCTATGGGGTGGATATGTAGCAGCAGTGGGGCAGGTATGGGGCAGTAGTGGGGTAGCTATGAGGAGGCTATGGGGCAACTATGGGGCAGCAGAGAGGCAGCTATGGGACAGGTATGAGGAGACTATGGGGAGACTACGGGGCAGCTATGAAGCTGCAGTGAGGCAGCTATGGGGCGGCTATGGGGAGGCTATGGGGCAGCTATGGAAAAGCTATGAGGCAACCATGGGGCTGCAGTTGGGCAGCTCTGGGGCCGCATTGAGGAAGCTATGGGGCAGCTCCGAGGAGCCTATGCAGCAGCTATGGAGCGGCTATGAGGCAGCTATGGGGCAGGTATGAGGCAGCCATGGGGCGGCTGTGGGGCAGCAGTGAGGCAGCTATGAAGAGGCTATGGGGAGGCTATGGGGCAGCAGTGGGGCAGCTACGGGGCGGCTTTGAGGCAGCCATTGGGCATCTAAGGGGCAGCAGTGGGGCAGCTATAAAGAGGCTATGGGGAGGCTATGGGGCAGCTATGGTGCATCAGTGAGGAAGCTATGGGGCGTCAATGGGGCAGCAGTTTGACAGCTATGAGGCAGCCATGGGGCAGCTATGGGGCAGCAGTGGGACAGCTATGAGGAGGCTATGGGGAGGCTATGGGGCAGCTATGGGGCAGCTATGAGGAGGCTATGGGGAGGCTATGGAGCAGCTATGGGGCAGCAGTGAGGAAGCTATGGGGTGGCTATGGGGCGGCTATGAGGCAGCTATGGGGTAGCAGTGAGACAGCTATGAGGAGGCTACGGGGAGGCTATAGGGCAGTTATGGAGCGGGTATTAGACAGCCATGGGGCGGCTATGGGGCAGCAGGGAGGTAGCAATGGGGCAGCAGTGGAGCAGCTATGATGAGGCTATGGCGAGGCTCTGGGGCAGCTATGGTGCACCAGTGAGGCAGCTATTGGGTAGCTATGAGGAGGCTGTGGGGAGGCTATGGGGCAGATATGCGGCAACGGTGAGGCAGCTATTGGGAAGCTATGGGGCAGCAGTGAGGCAGTAGTGGGTCAGCTATGGGGCATTAGTGCTGCAGCTATGGGGCTGCAGTGGGGCATCTAAGAGGAAGCTATGGGGAGGCTATGGGGCAGCTATGGGGCAGCAATCGGGCTTTCCCACAAAGCGACACAATCCATCTGTGAACAGGGCGTATCTCTTTTCATCTTCTGTTAGTTCATTATATGGTGAGGCTTCTTTAGCACGTGACACCTCCTCTGCTGGTGTTGTTCCAAACTTTTTACCTTCAGGCCAGTCCATGATCACCTCCAGGATTCCTGAACGGTTGGGGTTCCCCATCTGAGCTCGCTGTGTAATCAGCGCAATCCACTTACTCCAAGTGGCATCAGTAGCATGATGGGTAGAGGGAACTGTTCCTTTAAACATCCAGTTCAGTACTGGCAGTCGAGGTGCCAGAAGGAGCTGCGTTTCAGTACCGATTACTTCAGAAGCAGCTCGAACCCCCTGATATGCGGCTAAGATCTCCTTCTCAGTTGGAGTGTAGCGCTCCTCAGACCCCCTGTATGCTCGACTCCAGAAACCAAGGGGTCGGCCTCGGGTCTCTCCAGAAGCTCTTTGCCACAAACTCCAAGTGGGACCTTCCTTTCCAGCAGCAGTGTAGAGGATGTTCTTTACATCCTGTCCCATCCGCACTGGCCCCAGGGCCACGGCACGGGCTATCTCCTGCTTCATTTGCTCAAAAGCCTGCTGCTGCTCAGGGCCCCACACAAAATCATTCTTCTTCCAGAGGTCACCTGATAAAGGGGGCTCACAATGAGGCTGTAGTTTGGAACATGCAGTCTCCAAAATCCCACTACACCCAGAAAAGCTTGGCTCTCTGTCTTACTGGTGGGTGGAGACATGGCAGTAATTTTGTCAATCCCATCTGTTGGGATGTGACGACGTCCATCTTGCCACTTTATGCCTAGGAACTGAATTTCTTGTGCAGGTCCTTTCACTTTGCTTCGCTTAATAGCGAAGCCAGCTCGCAGGAGGATCTGTATTATTGTCTCTCCTTTCTTAAAAACTTCCTCTGCTGTATTGCCCCATACAGCAATATCATCGATGTACTGCAGATGCTCAGGAGCAGCACCGTGTTCCAATGCAGTTTGGATCAACCCATGGCAAATGGTTGGGCTGTGCTTCCACCCCTGGGGCAAACGGTTCCAGGTGTACTGAACGCCTCTCCAGGTGAAGGCAAACTGTGGCCTGCATTCTGTGGCCAAGGGAATTGAAAAGAAGGCGTTAGCAATGTCAATGGTGGCATACCACTTGGCTGCTTTTGACTCCAGTTCATACTGGAGTTGAAGCATGTCTGGCACAGCAGCACTCAGTGGAGGTGTGACTTCGTTCAGGCCACGGTAATCTACCGTCAACCTCCATTCTCCGTTGGCTTTACGCACTGGCCATATGGGGCTGTTAAACGGGGAGTGAGTTTTGCTGATCACTCCCTGGCTCTCTAGCTGACGAATCAGATGATGAATGGGGAGCAAGGAATCCCTGTTGGTGCGGTACTGCCGTCTGTGCACCGTTTTTGTAGCAATTGGTACCTGTTGCTCCTCCACTTGTAGCAACCCCACAACAGATGGATCTTCTGACAGGCCAGGTAAAACAGATAGTTGCTTAATGCTATCTGTGTCCACAGTAGCTATTCCAAAAGCCCATCGCTACCCCTTGGGATCCTTAAAGTGCCCCCTTCTGAGATAGTCTATACCAAGTATGCGTGGGGCCCCCTGTCCAATCACTATAAGATGCTTCTGCCAGTCTTTACCCGTGAGGCTTATTTCTGCCTCCAGCACAGACAATTCCTGAAAGCCCCCAGTCACTCCAGAGAGATGAATCAATTCTGCCCCTTTATAACTTGAAGGCGTTAGAGTACACTGTGCACCAGTATCCACCAGTGCCTCATATTTCTGTGGGTTTGATGTGCCAGGCCACCGAATCCACACAGTCCAATACACTCTATTATCCCTCTCCCTCCTCTGGCTGAGGGCAGGGCCCCTCTTTTCATTACCTGTAGTGACGGGAACAACTTCGCTGGTAGTTGGTCTGTGTTGTAATTCTCTCACCCGTACTCGCAGTGCAGGGGTGGGTTTTTGATGTCATTCCTTCATATCTTCTCCATTTGCACGTAAGTAACTCCACAAAGCCGCACGCGACATGAAGTTAGTGCTGTCATTTGCTCGAGCAGGATGGCGTTTGCTTCTGATAGCTGCAACCGATTCAACCCTATCAATCAGTTGGGATAATTTTCCCAGTATATCTTCCATTTGTCCTTCTAACTTTGATATGGCTGAAATGGACGCGTATGGCGGCGGAAATTTTTGTTTGAAGTTTTGAAGTGTAAGAATTAGTTCAAAAACTGGGGGTTTTCTGTCTTGGTCCTCATATCTGTTGAACGTTGTCACTAGTGTACCGGCGTACCTTTCTGGTGCTGACTTTGAAAGCTTCTGACATATTTCGGGTGTACTCCTTACTTTCTCCGGATCATGGTCCCGATCGTCAGGATCAAACATGGGATCATACAGCATTTCCGCCACAGCTGTTTCTCTCAAATACTGGATGCCTTCCTCAATAGTTTTCCACCTTTTCACTTTAGGTGCCAGGTCACTCTTGTAGGGATATCTTTCCCTCACAGCTACTAGCATTCGTTGCCAGAGGCTGGCGATTCCATCCATATACCTGCTGATTCCTCTGTCGACAGCCGGATCTCGGGCAATGTTTCCTAGTTGGCGAGCTTCGTTACTATCAAGGGACACACTGTTGGCCCCGTTGTCCCAACACCGAAGCAACCAAGTGACAATACTCTCATCTGGACGTCGAATAAACTCCTTTCTTGAGCCTTGGATCTCAGACATTTTCACGGGCCAACGAAACGTCGTAACTTTAACTTTCTCTTCACCTTCATCATCACTTTCTTCTCCATGTCTCTCACTTTTCTTTGTTGCCTTTCTCGATGGTGGTGGGGTTGTGGCCACCCCCTCACCTATATCTTCCTCTTCTTTCGGCACCTCTTCTTTGCGTTCTAGGCGCGAGGACACACGTTTCCATTTCTTGCCTTCCACAGGGGCAACTGACTTTGATACTGGTGCTTCCTTTGGCTGGTCAGGTGTGAGCGGGAGGTTTTCCTCTTTGGTTTGGGCCTCAGTTTGGACACTCTCTCTCTTCATAATAGTATATAAACCTCGGTAAGCATAGGCCAAGCCCCAAATAAGTGTTCCACCTCAGATCTTTCTGAGCCGCAGCACCCTTTACTCAGATACAGGCCTAGCTCCTCAGGATCCTGCAATTGTTCAGGAGAAAAATCCCATGACACCGGGTGTCCCCATCCTTCTCATTTCTTTCCTAAAACTCTCCACTCTCCCTGCCATTCAACATTCTCTGTTTCTGGGAGAAGCTTCCTGCACATGATGTAAAGTGCTACTACATGCAGGAGGACTAATATCCCAATTATTAACACCATCCCTAAGCTGTGATCTTGAAAATTCATAAAAAACTGAGAGGGGAACCTGGATACCCATTCAAACATCACATGGTTCATTAACATGTTATCCTTTGTTCCATTAGCTGGGGTGCCCTGGGATCTGGCAGGTTCCTCTATCATTGCTTTTAATTTATCATACAGGGACCAGACCCAATGGAACAGAATGGCAAACTTAACCAAGTTCCAGTACGTTTTGAGCATTAAGAGGGAAAAAGCGATGAAGTACAATCCCTGTAAGGGCAGTTTTAACAGAAACAGAAAAGACATCTTTTTATTATTTTTTTTTTCTTGTACTAAAACAATCTGGCAGTACCCAAAAGAAGTTTACAGATATCCCAAAACAACTGACAGTACGCCCGGACTTCAAGGTCGTGTTTTGCTGTACAGCACTTGCAGTACAGATAAGCTTGTTAACAACAGACAGAGATGTACTCTAAAAGTTTGTCTCTGCCTGGCTAAGGCAACTGGTTGTGCCCCACGTTGGGCGCCAGAAATGTCAGGGGTTTGTGAGCCGGTTCAGCCCGGCCCTGCGACAACCGAGGAAGGAGACCCACAGGCCCACACCCTGGACAAGGGGAAGGGGGAAAGGGAAAAAGGGAGATAAGCCCCAAAACAAAACAGCAGCAACGATCTGAGGGGGAAAAGCTAATTTACTAAATAAGACATCAGGAAGTAAATAACACAGTATAATGCAATACAATTTGGAATTAAGCCCAATGAATCAAACAAAACGAGTAAGACAGAGAGAGAGAGAGAGAGTGAGTGCCTGATAAACCGAAGGCCTTACGCTAACGCTGAAGGCGGACGGCAGCGAGCACCCACTCCTAAGTGATCCTAGAGGAAAGAGAGAATGTCCCGTGACCGCAGAGAGTTTTTATCTGTTCCCTCTGAGCGGAAACCACGTGAAAAAATACAAAGCATTGCCAAGTCCTCTGGGGAATGTAGTTTTCTCCCTGACTCCCAATGCACCACATGATGCCATGATGTGGAATACCAGTACCAAAAAAGTAGAATGTGCTGCTGGAGCATCCCTTGAGGAATGAAGTGACTCGGTTATTGGAGCTGTGTTCTGACAGACTTTCTTACCCATGCAATGAATACACCTTGACGTAGCTTCTCAGAACTTAATGCATTCTTTTGATTCTGCAGCTCTAATTGCCAGAAGGTGCTTAAAACAAAAAGAAAACACAACGAGAGAAATAGGAAGCAGTTGCTAGGACTTGTAGTGGTGAGATTTTACTCGAGCAACAGCTATTGAGATGGCACTCGGCTCAGAGTGTGTTCTCACAGTTGTTATCTCTGATGGCAGCAGGAGCAGTTCTGCCTTTGTTTCCCTGGCTGCAGTCTGGTGAGGTTTTCCTTGGATGTACTGTTATGAGTGTGTCTGTGCACTCAGTTAGGGCAAGTTCTACTGACGAGACTTGCATGGACTTGGACGTGAGAAAATGAAGTAAGAATTAGGCTCCTTGTAGTAAAGACAAGTTGGAACAATTATGTTTGTGACAAAATCAGGAGCGTGCTTTAGAACACTGTATAGGTTGGTTCTTCTCATCACGCAGTGAGAGCCAGAGGTAAGCATGATCCTGAGAGCTGAAGGAGCATTCCCTTCCTTGAAAAAGAAGCTGCAGCATTGTTTCTGAGTTGTACTGGCAGAGTGTGCTGTCAGCAGTAGCACTGGAATACTAAATTGCAACTTGGATCCATGGAGCTGAAGTAATGGGAAAATGGTTTTAATCTGCATAATATGAACGAGAGATCTTCCTTCTTTGTCATTTGGGTATAAAAATGAAACATTCTCAATCTTCTGGAAGGAGTTGAGGGGAATCTGTTTGTTGACGCATCTTAACCCAGATTCAGTGCAGCTTTGCTACCTTTCAGGCGAAGTGGAAACCAAGCAGCCCTTGGTTAGAAGGATGAGGACTGTAAAAAGGGAAAGTTTAGAACTGATTTCTGGCTGGGTGAGCAGGTCCAACGATCCTCAGATGGTAAGTAAATATGGCATCCAAAGAGTTGATAGGACACATTCAGGAGGAACTCTGCTCTTTTGCTGCAGTGCAGTTAACACTGTTCTGTTCACAAGAACTGGCTTCAGAACTGCAATATCTGCAGGAAGGATGATAAGCTGTGATCATACAGGGGTAGGCCTGAGCTGTGTTTTGAGTGCTTCAGGTAGTGTCAGCTGAGAGCAGTCCTAAGGGGAAGCAGGAAGGTGTAGGAGAGCCCTCAGGCAAGCACTGCTGGATGAACACAGTGTGTGGGAAGCATGTGGGCGTGTAAGTTCATTTTTAGCTTCTTTCCCAACTGCTGTGTGAGGCTTTGTTGGGTAACTGCACTGCTCTGAGCATGTCTTGCTCTTGATGTAGGTTGCTGAAAACTTTGTTCCTCCCTTGTTGGGTGCCGCTCTCATTGACTACCAGAGAAATGTTGCAGCTGCTAGAGAGCCTGCAGTACTGGGTGCTGTGGCTGTGGCTGTAAAGAAGCTGGGTGGGCACATCGCTGCTGAAATACCTCCGATCTTTGATGCTGTTTTTGAGTGCACGTTAAATATGATCAAGAAGGTATTCCTATGTAAATTTTGGATAACGGAAAAAAAAAGAAAAGGGATTTTATATTCAGGATATTGCAAGAAAGGGGGCAGGGCGTGTTATGCTATGTAGTTTACATAGCATTATTCTGTTGGGTGGAAATGAAGGTGAGGTTGATGAGCTGTGGCTGTCTGGGTGAATGTCTTGATCTCACTGACTTAATTTCTTGATCCAGTTCTGGAATTAAATTGGGAGTTGTTTTTCTGTTCCAGGACCTTGGGATGTCGTGGTCCTGGAAGCTGAAGTCTACTTGAAGTATATTCATACGTCCTTTGAGTAGAAGTATTGATTAGTTCTTGAAGTATTTCTTTCCTGATTTCCGTAGCTGCTAGAGTTTCTGTGTTACGGTTTACAGCAGGTACTTGCACAATAGATGGGTGCCGTTTTGCAGCAGTGTGAATCAGAAAGTGTATCCCTGTAGTGGCTGGGTGCTTAACCGCTGAGGCCGTCTGTCCTGTGCCTGTGGAGCAAGTGGTAATTAATGTTGTGCACTGACCAAATGTGGTTCACCCTGCTGACACTGTGTAAGTCCAGCAAATGGTCTTCTCAATCTATGGTGGTGAAAGTATGGGGAAAAATGTTGCTGGGAATCTGGGAACTGCATGCTTTGTTTTGTTTTTAGATTTCCTTAAAGCTGAGATCTCCATGGTAAGCCAGATTTTCTCTCCCAGATTTTCACAGTGAAAAGGCTGTATGGATTCATGCCTTTTCTGCGACTGGTTAGGGTTAGGGTTTAGGCTAGGGTTAGGGTCAGCTTCAGGGTCAGGGTTAGGGCAAGGGTTAGGTTTTGGTGTAGATTTCGGTTTAGGGTAAAGGTTAGGGATAATTTGAGTGTTAGCGTCAGGGACAGAAGTAGGTGAAGTGTTCATGTTAGGAGTAGCATTAGGGTTAAGTTTAGGGTTAGACTTAGGATTGGATTTGTATGTAGGGTTAGGGGTAGGGTTAGTTTGAGTGTCAGGGTGAGGTAAGGGGTAGGCCTCGGGTTTGGCTTTGTGTTAAGTAAAGGTTTAGGAATAGTTGTAGGGTTAGTGTTTGGATTAGGATTTGGTTTAATATTAGGAACATGTTTTGGGATAGATTTAGGTGAGGGTTGTGGTGATCTGATGCTTTTGGTTAGGTTTAGGGTTGGGCTTCCACTTGGGTTTTGTGGTAGGGTCTGAGTTTGGGTTAGGGTTAGGGTAGAGTTAGAATTAGGATTTGGGAAATGCTTCGAGTTCTGTTTAGGGTAAGGATTAGTGTTAGATTTAGGGTTTGAGTTAGGGTTAGGATTATGGTTAGGACTAGGGTTCTGTTAGGTTTTGGGTTAGGGTTGTGGGTAAGTTTGTTTTAGTACTAGGGTAAGGTTATGTTTAGGGTTAGGGTTACGATTAGGGAAAGATTGAGTTATACAGTGTTAGGGTAAGTTTAGGTTATGGAATAGGGTTAGGTGTAAGATTGGGTTTAGTAATAGGGTTAGGTTTAGATTCTGGGTTAGGGTTAGAGATAGGGAAAGGGTTTGGGATTGTTTTAGGTTTTGGATTAGGTTTAGGATTAGGGTTAGGGAAAAAGTTTTTCTCAGTTTTATGATTGTGTTTAGAGCTAGGATTAGGTTGAGTGTTCATGTTAGCATTAGGGGAAGTTTTAGGTTTAGGTTTAGGTTTAGGACGCGATCTGTGTTTAGGGTTAGGGGCAGGGTCAGTTTGAGTGTAAGGGTCATATTAGGGTTAGGCCTCTGATTAGGGTTAAGGTTAGGAATAGGATTAGGTTTCAGGTTAGTGTTAGGGTTAGGCCTGGGATTGCTGTTAGGGTTAGGTTAAGGTAAGTCTTGTGGTTAGGGTTAGGTATAGGAAAAGGGTTTTGGGGATAGGGATAGTGTATAGGTAAGGGTTAGAATTCGATTTAGGATTAGGCTTAGGGATAGGGTTTGTTTGAGTTCTAAGGTTAGATACAGCATTAGAACTAGGTTGAGTGTCAGTGTTAGGATTAGGGTTTGGGTTACTGTTGAGGATAGGAATAGGGATAGGTTTAGGGTTATGCTTAGGGTTCAGGCTAGGTACAGGGTTAGGGTTAGGTTTAAGGTGAGTGTTAGGCTTAGGGTAAGGATTGTGGTAAAAATGAGTTCTCTACTTGTTAATCAAACCGACTCGAGACAGATGTGTCAGTGTTTTTCAGCGTGTTTTTTTTCTGAGAACTATGTAGTTTGTAGAAGTCTCAAAAGAGATATATCGATGTTTTGTCTAAAAACTGTAGTTTGTGCAAGTTGGAGCCACAGCGCTTAGTTCTAACACCTGGACAATGAACAACAGATAGCAGTGACCTTTGGAGAAACTGCAAAAGAAAAAGAAGTGAAAATCTCCTCTTGAGCGCGCGTGATCGGAGCTGAGGAAAACTATGGCCTTCATCATCTCGATCGCCAGGAGGCAGAGAACGACCCCCAGATAACAGCCAGCGCAGCCCAGGAAGAGAAAGATAAGACATGAATGCAGAGATAAGGGACAATGAAAAGAGGGGTTGGGGGGCCCTGTTGAGCACCTCTGGTGCAGAGGAGACTCCCAGCCGCCCAGCGCTGTTCCGCTCATTTCTTGCTTGCTCAATAAATTCCTTACTGTTGGCAACAGTTGGTGCGTATCGTTCTCTTCACACCTCTAACAATTTGGTGCCGTGACTTGGATCCAGGCGACTCTGCTGTGGAATTCCCACTCCAGGGGAGCACCCCGTCTTCGGACGGCCCCTGGGCTGGGGAACTTCTGTGCAGAGACCTGTAGCTCCGAACTCTAGGTACAGCTCGCAGGTAAAGCTACCGGACATACCACTAGAAAGTCCCCTAGGTTTAATGTTAAAACATTGGGGTGATTCTCCCTCTAGACGAGGAAAGAGTGAGGTGAAGATGGTACATGACTGTATGGAGGTATGGGGAGGAAAGCAGAGAAGGGTAGATCAGCTGTTCTGGCCAGTATTTGGGTCCTTTGAGGACCGGATCTGCCAGGCTCTAAATGCTTATGCAAATGAAAAACAGCCTTTGAATCTGGAAGATGGTGAGTATGCAAATGATGTGTAGAATCTGATATTGGAACCTTTCTGTTCCCCCTAATTAAAAAAAAGGAATACAACAGAGGAGGACATTATACACTATCCCCCCGCCTTACGCTCCCCCCGAACAGAATCCAGCGGCTCCGCCGGAGCAAGCTGAATCTGACTTGGGAGACGAACCTGAATGTGAACCCCTAGACTTCCCTAGGAGAAGGATCACTAGAAGGCAAGCTAGGCAGGAGAGGGGTCAAGGAGGAAACGTTCTCCCTTGAAGAGAAATACCTGTAGCTACCGGAAGATCAAAGCCAGGAGCTGGCTATGTTTCAGTTCCCTTCAACTCAGGAGATACATAAGGGAATTTCAGAAGGAGATGGGGAATT
Source organism: Callipepla californica brunnescens (assembly GCA_023055505.1). Lineage (NCBI taxonomy): Eukaryota > Metazoa > Chordata > Aves > Galliformes > Odontophoridae > Callipepla > Callipepla californica. Next base: position 82,101 of record JALIRH010000200.1, on the reverse strand, counting down.
TGCTGGAGGATCCTTGAGGGGTCTCCGAGAGGCTAGATCAATCTTCAGGTCCCAGCCATTAAACTTGGGATGAAACACAGGCAATTTGGGGCATACTATTTAGAGCAGAAGAAAGGGATATGATCAGGAGGGCAGGTATGTGAATCTGGGATCAGCAACACCCGGCTGGCCCAGGAGCAGATCTAAAGTGGCCCTTACAGCGGCCCAATTGGGATAATCAGAGCCAGGAACATGGTACTCACATGGCAGATTTGCGAGTTCTTATTATTCAAGGGATTAGAGAATCTGTCCCTCGGGGACAGAATATCAATAAGGCTTTTAGCAAGCAACGGAAAAAAGATGAAACTCCTACTGAGTGGTTAGAGAGACTATGCAGAAATGTACAGTTCTATTCAGGATTAGATCCCGCTACCCTGTGGGGCGAGCTCTCCTGAAAACACAGTTTGAAGCTAGGTCCTGGACAGATATTGGAAGGAAACTAGAGAAGCTGGAGGACTGGCAGGAGAGAGGATAAGATGAATTGCTGAGAGAGGCTCAGAAAGTATACGTTAAGGAGAGAGGAGGAGACTCAGAAGAGGCAAGCTGGAAGTTTGATAGCCGCGGTAAGAGAAGGACAGAAGGGGGCGTTCCAGGCAAGGAGAAGAGGGAATATTCCTCGGGCAGACAATGCGCTTCAACCCAAGCAGAACAGACCCAGAGATATGAGGACAGTCGAATGCTTCTACTGTCAGAAAAAGGGACACATGAAGAAAGACTGTAGAAAGAGAATCTGGGATGAGAAAATGTTTCAGGAGGACTGAGGGGGTCAGGGACTCTACGTGCTGGGGACCCGGGAAAGAAACAAGCCCTTGATAAAATTGAAATTGGGTTCTCAGCGTCAGGAAATGGAATTTTTGGTAGAGTCTGGGGCAGAAAGATCGACTGTTCAATATTTACCTCGAGGATGTTCTTTATCCTCGGAAGAGCTACAAGTAATTGGAACAAAAGGGGAACCTTTTATGGTACCTGTTGTAAAGCAGGTAGAAATAGAATCACCTAGCACCTATGGAACTGAGTCTTTTTTATTGGTACCTGAAGCAGAATAGAATTTGCTAGGGAGAGATTTAATTGTGGAGTTAGGAATAAATTTGGAAGTAAAAGATAGAGAATTAACTGTTCAGCAACGTACTCTAACGATAGAAGATGAGGCTAGAATTAACCCAGAAGTTTGGTAGAGTCCAGAATCAGTAGGGAAGTTAGACATAGAACCCTTTGAAGTGATTCTAAAGGACCCAGGCATTCCAATTAGGATGAAACAATATCCCATTTCACAGGAAGGTAAATCAGGGCTACAACCTGAAATGGAGAGATTAATATCTGAAGAACTATTAGAGCCTTGTATGTCTCCCTAGAATACTCCCATACTCCATGTAAAAAAAAAAACCTTATGGCACATACAGATTGGTCCACGACTCAAGGGAAATTAAGGAGAGAACAATTCCCCGCTTCCCAGTAGTGGCAAACCCCTATACGCTGCTCGGTCAATTGAAGCCAGAATCTCAGTAGTATAGTGGAATTGATTTCAAGGATGCTTTTTGGACCTGCCCCCTTACGGCAGAATGCAGAGACTACTTTGTCTTCGAGTGGGAAGATCCAAACCCCCATAGAAAACAACAACTCAGAGGGACAGTGCTCCCACAGGGATTCACAGAATCCCTAACTTGTTTGGGCAAGCCCTTGAGCAAGTACTAAAAACTGATGAACTAAACCCACAGGTAACCTTAGTGCAATATGTAGATGACTTACTATTAGCTGGAGCAGGCGAGGAGACAGTTAGACAGGAGAGCATTAAACTATTGCATTTCTTTGGTTCAAAGGGGTTCCAAGTTTCAAAGGCAAAATGCCAATTTACAGAAGAGGAAGTGAAATATTTGGGACATTGGTTAAGCAAGGGAAATAAGACATTAGATCCAGAACGGGCAAATGGGATTTGATCTTGAAAAGCCCCAAGAGGCAAGAGGCAGGTGAGGCAGATGTTAGGGCTGCTAGGATGCTGTCGACAATGGATTGAGAATGATAGCAGTAAGGTAAAGCTTTTATAGCAGAAACTAGTACAAGATGGCTGAAGAAAGTGGAGCCAGGAGGATGAGCAAAGATTAGAAGACTTCAAGGTAGATCTTGTTCATGCACCAGCGTTAAGCTTACCTGATCTAAAAAGCCCATTTTACCTTTTTGTAAATACAGACGAAGGGATCGCTTTTGGAGTAGTGACCCAGGAATGGGCCGGGAAGAAGAAGACAGCAGGATACTTTTCAAAACTCTTGGATCCCGTTAGCCGTGGGTGGCCTACCTGTCTACGAGCAATAGTTGCTGTAGCTCTGTTAGTAGAAGAAGCAGGGAAGATGACTTTCAGGGGTGAATTACAAGTGTATAGTCCACATGACAATAAGGGGAGTACTCCAAGAAAAAGCAGAGAAGTGGATTACAGACGCTAGACTATTGAAATAGGAAGGAATCCTAATCCATTCTCCTCAATTAGAAATAGAAACTACAAGTTTGCCAAATCCTGCTCAATTTTTCTATGGGGAACCAGATGAAGATTTAAGCCATGATTGCATTCAGTGTATAGAGTATCAGGCTAAAAGAGGGGAGGACTTAGGAGAAGTTATTAGAAGGGGGCAAATGATTTGTAGATGGCTCCTCCCGGGTGGTAGAAGGAAAAGGAAAATCAGGGTATGCTCTAATAAACGGGAAAACATTTCCAGTAATTGAATCGGGACCATTGGACAGAACGTGGTCAGCTCAGGCTGTGAAATTACATGCAATCCTTACAGCCCTTCAAATGTTGAAAAGAAGCATTGGGTCTATCTCTACAGATTCTAGGTATGTGTATGGGGTAGTCCATACCTTGGGAAAAAGATGGGAGGAAAGAGGGTTGGTAAACTCACGCGGGAAAGGGTTAATTCACGAGTCGTTAATAAGACAAACTCTGAGGGCAAGAAGAGAACCAGAGAAAAGCGCAGTAGTACACGTAAAGGCACCAGAGGGCGATGTCGGCTGAAATAAGGGGAACTAATTTTGCTGATGAAGAAGCGAAAAGAGCGGCTCCGACAAATGGAGGTTGAGGAAAAGGAGGGAAAATGGTTATTAGCTGATGGAAGAGAGGTAATCCCTAAAGCTTGGAGAAGATGAGGAGAATTTCCTAAGCAGACTCATTGCGGGCTTCAGGCCTTGGTGGACCAATTCACAATGAAATAGATGTGTATAGGTGTCACGGTGTTATCTGTGACAGTAACCCAAGAGGGAACCGAGAAGGGGAAAAAAACTGTCCCGTCAGTGGCCGCGCGGCCGCCTCAGCAGAGCCGCACGCTGCGGGGGGAGGGGAAAACAGAGCGAATAGAGGGTCTGTAAAGAAAAACACAACGGCACGATCTGAGAAGGAACGGTAACTTTACTAAATCTAATAGAATTGAACAATTGAGAGAGAGAGACAAAATTTCCAAACCAGAAAACTGGGAGCTTACTTTACACGTGCTGAACTCCTCACGGCAGCCCGACAGCGCGTCACAAAAAACGCGGGCTTCGCGTCTGGTGCGGAGCTCCGCCCCTCCCCTGCTCCCACAGCATTAACTCCTTAACGGCCTGCATGATGTTCTGATGTGGAATACCGGCATCAAAACCACAAAACCACAACAATAGGCATTTCTAGCATAGCCAAAGGAATTGTAGATCATTGTATGATTTGGAGGAAAGGAAAGAAACAACAACTGAGGGAAAAAATACAGGGAGGAAGGGAATGGGCTGTCAGACCTTTTGCTCAAATGCAGATAGACTTCACAGATCTCCCCAAGGTTGGAAGATAGAAGTACTTCTTAGGAAGAATCGCCCATTGAACACATTGTCTGGAGGCCTACCCCACCACTAGGGCAACAGCCCAGACAGTAATCAAGACATTGTTCGAACATATTATCCCCAGATATGGGAACATGGAAGTTGCAGATTCAGCTAGAGACCCTCACTTTGTATCAAAGGCAGTGTAAGAGGCTTTAGCTCCAATGGGGACCAAATGGGAATATCGCACCCCATGGCACCCACAGAGCTCTGGAAAAGTAGAAAGGTCGAATGGGGAACTTCAAAAGCGGCTTACTAAAGGAATGATTGAAACCAAGATGTCTTGGATGAAGTGTTTGCCACTGGCACTACTTAACTGAAGAACAGAACCAAGAAGAGAGACTGGAATATCACCTTTTGAAATGGGATATGGAATGCCATATGATTTAGAACTCCCATCGGAACATCCCAAGGTAGAAGAAAAATGACTCCAGGAATATTGAATTGAAATGAATAAGAGAAGGAATGAATGAAGAATGGAAGGACTGGTGGTCCAATGGCCTCCGCTAGATATGGCAATACATCGAATCAGTCCAGGAGACAAGGTTTAAATTAAAACGTGGAAAGAGTCATCTCTAACTCCCCGCTGGGAAGGACCTTTTCTTGTTTTATTAACAACAGAAACAGCCATCCGGACAGCTGAGCGCAGATGGATCCATGCAAGCCATGTGAAAGGACCAATCCGTGACACAGGACCCCAGTGGGAGGTGTCCAAGACTTCGGACGATCTACAAACCACTCTAAGAAAAATGTAAAACGTTTTTTTTTTTTTTGTTTGTTTGTTTTGTTTTGTTTTTTTAACAGACGAGAAAACTCAGTCATTTCCTTGTACGCTTTGTATGTATATTGTATATGTATTGTGCATTGTATACGATGAAGATTGGTGAATTCGCTCTTCCTATGAATTCCATTTAGGATTTCACTTTGCTTCAAATAAGGGGAAGGATGCATTTGAGTGTAGGTGTCAGGTTAGGGTTGTGGTAATCTGATGCTTTGGGTTAGGTTTAGGGTTTGTTTTAGGATTAGGTTAGGGTTATTTTTTTCTGTAGCTGAAGGTTTAGTGCAAGGGCTAGGGTTCTCTTTAGTTTGAGGTTCAGAGAAGGCTTAGGGTTAAGGTTAGGCTTAGGGTTAGGGTAAGGTTTAGGTTTAGGATTAAGGTTAGAGTTCGGGTTAGGTTTAGGGTTAGGTTTTGGATTAGGGATAGGGTTAGGTTTTGGTGTAGATGAAGGTTTAGAGTATGGGGTAGAGCTCTCTTTAGTTTTAGGATCAGAGAAGGGTTACGCCTTGCTTGGGTACAGGATAGAGTAAGGGGGAGGGTTAGGATTTGATTTAGGGTTGGTTTTGGGTCTAGGTTAGTTTGAGTGTTAGGCTGAGAGAAGGGGTAGGCCTTGGGTTGGGTTCTGGCTTAGTGTTAGGTTAGGAATAGGTTTGGTGTTTGGATTGGGTTTGGGGTTAGAAGTAGGGATAGGTTAGGTGAGATCTGCAGTAATCTGATGCTTAGCTTTAGGTTTAGGGTTGGGCTTTGAGTTGGGGTTGGTTTTAGGGTCAGATTTCGATTGAAGGCAGACAGAGTCACAATGAGGCTAATGGTCAGGGTTTGATATACGGTTAGAGTAAGGTTTAGGTTGACTTTAAGTGTCAGGTTTGGAAAATGGTAGGCATTGCTTTTGGTGTGGTGTTTGCGTTGGGTTTAGGAATTGGAATAGGGTATGAGGACCATCACACAGCTAGGGTAAGTCTTAGTGTTAGGGTTGGGGTTAGAGTTTAGGTGAGGGTTGTGGTAATCTGATGCTATGTGTCAGGTTTAGGCTTGGGCATCAACTTGGGGTTGGTGTTAAAGTAGGAGTTTTTGCTTGGGTTCCGCTTCTGCTAGGGATAGGTTTCTGTTTAGGGAAAGGGTTGGTCTTAGGGTAAGTGTTAGGTTTCCGGTTAGGGTTCAGAATAGAATGAGGGGCAAGGTAAGGCTTTGTGCTCGGGTTAGGGTTTGGGTTTTGGTTCGGATTAGGGTAAGTGTTTGGGTTAGGGTTAGGATAAGAATTAGTGTTAGGTTTAGTGTCAGGGGTGGGTTTTGGTGTTGATTTAGTTTTATGGTAAGGGGTAGTGAAAATGGGTCAGGGTAGGGTTCAGCATTGGGTTAGAGCTATGGAAAGGGTTTGGGATTCTTTGAGGTTTCGGATTCGATTTCGGATTAGGGTTAGGGAGAAAGTGTTTCTCAATGTGATGATTCTATTTAGGGATAGGATTAGGTTGAGTGTTGATGTTAGCATGAAGTTGAGGTTTAGGGTTAGGTTTAGGTTTCGGATTTGATCTGTATGTAGGGATTGAGGCAGAGTTAGCTGGTGTGTAAGGGTGAGAGTAGGGTGAGGTTTAGCTTTAGCGTATGTGTTAGTGTTAGGGTAAGGTTTAAGTGTAGTGTTTGGTTTAGGTTGATGTTTCGATTGGTGTTCGGGGTTAGGGGTAGGGTTAGTTTGAGCGTCAAGTTCCGAGTAGGATTAGGCTTTGGATTACCATGAGGATGACGGTTCTGTTTCGAATTAGGTTTCAGGTTAGTGATAGGGACAGAAGTGGGCTTAGGGTTTGGGTAGGGTTCCCGTTCTATTTGGGATTAGGGTAAGGTGAATTTTCACAGTTGGTGTTTGGTTTAAGTTTTGGGTTAGGGTTAGATGTAGTGTTTGGTTTCGGGGTAGGGCTAGTTTGATCCTTCGGCTGAAATGGTAGGCCTTGGGTTTCATTTTGTGATTCTTTTGGGTTTGGAATTGGAAAAGGGTTTGTGTTTGGATTGGAATGTGGGTAAGAATTAGTGTTCGGGTTGGGGTTAGAGTTAGGTAAGCCTTGTGGTAATGTGATGCTTTGTGTTGGGTTTAGTCTTGGGCTTCAACTTGGGGTTGGTGTTAGGGTGAGAGTTAGTGTTTGGGATAGTTTTGAATTTATGTTTAGATTTCTGGCTAGGATGAGGTTGTGTTCTGGTGTTAGGATTAGTTTTAGGGTTAGGATTAGGTTTTGTTTTAGGATTCCATTTGTGTTAGGGTTAGGGGTAGAGTTAGTTGGAGTGGAGGGCTGACGGTAAGGTTAGGCCTTGGGTTAGGGTTAAGGTTAGGAGTAGGATTAGGTTTCCAATTGGGTTTTGGGTTAGTGTCAGAGGGTTGGGATTCTTGATAGGGTTAGGGTTAGGTTAGGTTAAGGGTTGAAGTTAGGATTAGGTCTAGGAAGACGGTTCTTGTTATGGCTAGGGCAAATGTAAGGGTTAGGTTTAGGATGAGATTTGCGGTAAGGTTTAGGTGCAGGTTTGTTTGAAGAGAGAGAAGGGCTAGGCCTAGGGTTTGAATTTGGGTGAAGGTGATGTGAAATGATAGGAATAGGGTTGGTGTTTGGATTTTTCAGGTTCGGGTTTGGTACAGGTTTAGGAGAAAGGTAGGGTTTAGTACTAGGGTTAGGATGAGGGTTTGGTTTCGGGTTGGTGTAAGTGTTGGTGTAAGAAGAACAGCGTTGGGGTTAGTGTTAGGTTTTTGTGTAGATTTAGGTTTAGGATGAGGGGTAGGCTTAGTTTGAGGAATCAGAGAGGTCCGTGTGTATGGAAAGGAAAAGAGGAGAGACGGTGTTTGAAGGCGGTAAGAAAAAGGCCTTCAAGAAGGTGAGAGAAAAAGTAGGAAAACGTGCTCGCAGATGAAGGAATGATGCAGACATACTTTACATTCAGTAGCAGAGCAGAAAGAGAAGAGAAAGTTCCAGACCAATAACACCGGGATCCAGCACGTGTTTTCTGTACTCATCAGGAACGGAGTGACTTTCAGGTGTTAAACCATGCCTAGTTGGAATAGGACCGATGCCGGCTGATTAGAGAAGGTGCTATTGAGTGGCCGGCAGCCGGCTGACTGGCATCTTTCTTCAGCGGCAAAAGCAGCAGGAGCCGCGATTGATGCGATTGAATCGGAATTCGTGGATAAGCGCGGTTCGAGCATCAAGCTCTCGGCCGCTTTGCTCTGCTTCTTAAAGGGGGCTATTCCGATGCTCCGGTGACAAGGTTTTCTGGGGAACATTTAGAAGCGGTGGAATCACACACGCCTTTGGGAGAGGAAACAGCTTCCCGTACTTAACGCCTCTCCATTGCTTCCATAGTTCTGAAAAATATACCTTTTAGAGAGAAAATGAGAAAGATACACGTGTATTGTAAGAAAATTGAAGTGAATGTGTTAGATAAGGAAGTAAAAAGGATAACAGCACTGGTCAGAGAAAAGAATGAAAACGTGCTCGCAGATGAATGAATGATGCAGACATACGTTGCATTCAGTAGTAGAGCAGAATGAGAATCAAAACTTTCCCTCTCACTAACACTGGGATCAGGCGTACATTCACTTACAACTCCTGAAACGGAGTCATTTCACATGTAAACCGCGATTTGTTGGAGTAGGAACGCTACCGGCTGATTATTGAAAAGCCGCGATTCAGAGCACTATTGCCGGCTGACTGGCGTCTTTCTTCAGCGGCAATAGCAGCAGTAGCCGCGATTGATGCGATTTGAGCGGATCCGCTGTTAAGCGCCTTTCAAACATTAGCTCGATGCCGGTTTGCTCTGCTTGTTAAACGGGGCTTTTGCAAATGCTCCGATGACAGTGTTTTGCGATACAATTTGTAGCGGTGAATTCACACATGCATTAGGTAGAAGAAATAGCTTAGTGTACTTCACGTTTCTATTTTGCTTCCTTAGCTTTGAATACCTTACCGTTCCAAAAGTGTATGGGAAAGTTCCTTGAGTTCGACAAGAAAAAGTTGTGTGATGGTATTAACTAGAGGAACTAAAAAGGATAACAACACTGGTCAGATAAAAGGAGGTGAACGTGCTCGCAGATGAATGAATGATGCAGACATACGTGCATTCAGTAGTAGAGGAAAATGAGAATCAAAACGTTCCCTCTCACTAACATTGGGATCCAGCATACATTCACTAACACCGAAGGCGGATTCACTTTCACGTGTAAACCGCGATTTGTTGGAATAGGTCCGCTACCGGCTGATTATTGATGCCGCGATTCAGTGCACTTCTGCCGTGTGACTGGCATCATTCTTCTGCTGCAAATGCAGCAGTAGCCTTGATTGATGCGATAGAATCGGAATCCGCGGTTCAGCGCCGTTCAAACATAAAGCTCGCTGCTGGTGTGATCTACTTGGTAAAGGGGGCTTTTGCGATGCTCTGATTAAAAGGTTTCTTGGGAAACATTTAGAAGCAGTGGAATCACACGTGTGATTTGTCTAGAGGAGAAATGACACCTAATACTATTGCTAACCCGAAACCTAATTCCAAGGTCCAATGTTTACCTTATCCACAATCTTTGCCCTTACTCACAACCTAACCCTCAACCTCAACCTAACCAGAACCCTAAGCCTTACTTGAAATGCTAACCCTAACCCTAACCCTAACCTCAAACCTAGTACTAACCCTACTCCCAACCAAAACCACAACTCTAATCCTATACCTAAATCTAACTCTAAATCTAAAGCTAAGCCTAAAACTTACCCTTTACCCAAATCATCTCCATAACAATCACTGTAGCTATTACCCGAATCCTAACTCTACCTTCAAGCTGTCCCTAACTCTGATCCTAATCCAAAACCCAAATTGAAGCTAAACCCCTAAACCTTGAACAAAGCATCAGATTACCACAACCCTCACCTAACTCGAAACCAAAACCTAGCCCTAAGGCTAACCCCAAACCCAATCCAAACACCAAACCTACTCCTATTCCTAAACCTTATCTGAACCCTAAACCAAACCCAAGGCCCTCCCCTTCTCTCAGCCTAACACTCAAACTAACCTAGACCTGAAACTAACCCTACATTTATCCTAACCTTATCCATATTCTAAGGCCTAACCCTACTCTGACCAGAAAGCTCATGTTGTCTAAAATCTACCCCTTACCTAAAACCTAAATCGACAAAAAAACCTAACCCTAAACCTAACTCTTCTCCTAACTAGAACACCAGCACTTCACCTTACCCTAACTGTAAACCTAGGACTAAAACCTTACCTTGTCCATAACCCTATTCCTAACCCAAACCAGAATTCTAACCTCTACCCTAACCAAAACCCTTCCCCTAAACCTAAACCTAATGCTACCCTCAACCAAACCCTAGCCCTAAATCCTACCCTAACACCAACATCATGTTTAAGCTCAACCTCAAGCCTCAAAGAAAGCATCAGATTACCGCAGATCTCACCTAACACTAACCCCAATCCAATCCCTACTACTAACCCCAAACCCAATCCAAACACCAGAACTATTCCTATTCCTAAACCTAACACTAAGCCAGAACCAAACCCGAGGCCTACCCCTTCTCTCAGCCTAACACTCAAACTAACCTAGACCTGAACGCAACGCTAAATCAAATACTAAAACTCACCCTTAGCCAAGGCCCTTTTAGGACCCTTCCCTGGTCCTAAAACTAAAGAGAACCCTACCCCTTCCACTAAACCTTCATCTACATCCCTAACCCTTACCCTAAACCTAAATCTACACCAAAACCTAACCCTAATCCTAACTCTTCTTCTAACTGTAAAACTAATGCTTCACCTAACCCGAACTGAAACCCTAGGACTAAACCTTACCTAACGCCTAACTATATTCCTAACCCTATCCTGAAACCTAACGTTAACCCTAACCCTAAAAACAACTTGGAACCAAACCCTAACCCTAACCTAACCCTTATCAGAACCCTAAATCTAATCCTAACCGTTACCTCAATTGAACCCCAATTCTACCTGAAATCTAAATGGGACCTTAAAACCAAACCCAAATTGAAGCCCAACCCTAAACCTAACACAAAGCATTAGATTACCACAGCCATCACCTAACTCTAACCCCAGCCTTAACGCTAATACTATCCCAAACACTATTCCAATTCCTAAACCCAATACAAACCCAAAAACACAAAGCCTACAGTTCTCTCAGCCTAACACTGAAAGGAAACCTAAATCTTAGCCTAACTCTAAAACTAATCCAAAGCATGACCACAATTTGAACTCAAAATCTACCTTCAAACTAAAGCTGACCCTAACACCAACCTCAAGTAAAAGCCCAACCCTAAGCCTAACACAAAGCATTAGATTACCACAACGCTCGCCTAACTTCTAACCCCCACCCTAACACTAATACTAAACCAAATCTGATTCCAAATACTAACCCAATTCCTATTCTTAAACCCAAAACAATTCCAAAAACAAACCCAAGGCCTAACCTTTCTCTCACCCTAACAATCAAAGAAAACCTATTCCTAAACCTAATCCTAAATCTAGTCCTAACCCTAACCCTCATCCTTAATCTAACCCCAACCCCCACCCAGAAGCTACTACTAACAATACCTAAACGTACCCCTAATCCTTATCACTAAACCTAAAAGGAACCTGAAACATAGTGCAAAATCTGACCCTAACCCTAAACCTCATCCTATTCCCAACCCTCACCCTATTCAGAACCCTATTCCTAACCATACCCTAACCCGAACACTAACCCTTACCCTATTACTAACCTGAAGACTAACCCTAACAATGAACCAATTCCTAAACCTTTTCCTTCCTCCAAATTGATTCCTAACCCTAACCCTAATCAAATCCGAACCCTATTCTTAACCCTAAACTTAACCGTATCCCAGTCTCTAACTCTTACCATAACCCTAACCCTATCCATAACCCTAACCCTAAACCTAAACCTAACCCTAAACGTAACCCTAACACTAACCCTAACCCTAACCCTATACCTATTCCTAACCCTAACCCTAACCCTAACCCAAACCCTAACCTTCCTAACCCTAACCTAACCCTATCCCTACCCTAACCCTAACTCTAACCCTAACCCTAACCCTTACCCTAACCCTAAACACAACCCTACCCTACCCTAACCCTAACTCTAACCATTAAACTAACCCCAACCCTAACCAGAACCATAACCCTTAACCCTAACCCTACCCTACACAAACCCTAACCCTAAGTCTAACCCTAACCAGAACCATAACCCTTAACCCAACCCTACCCTGCACAAGCCCAAACGCTAACCCTAACCCTAACCCTCACCCTAACCCTAACCCCAACCCTATTCTTAACCCTAAACCTTACCGTATCCCAATCCCTAAACCTAACCCTAACCGTAACCCTAACCCTAACCAGAACCCAAACCATAACCCTTAACACAATCCTACCCTACACAAGCCCTAACCCTAACCCTAACCCTAATCCTTACCGTAATCCTAAACCTAACCGTAACCCTAACCCTAACCCGAACCCTTACCCTAACCCTAACCCTAACCATACCCAACCCTAACCCTAACCCTACAACCCAAACCCTAACCCTAACAGTAACTGTAACCCTAAACCTAACCCTAATCAGAACTCTAACCCTAAACCTAACCCTAAGCCTAACACTAACTCTAACTTTATTCCAAACCGTAACTTTAATCCAAACCCTAACCTTTACCCTAATCTAACCCTATCCCCATTCCAAACCCTTACCCTAACCGTATCACAATCCCTTTACTAACTCTTACAATAACCCTAACCCTTACCCTAAACCTAAACATAACCTCACCCTACCCTAACCCTAACCCTAACCATTAAACTAACCCTAACCCTAACCAGAACCATAACCCTTTACCCTAACCCTCACCCTATTCTTAACCCTAAACCTTACCGTATCCCAATTCCTAACCCTAACCCTAACCCTAACCCTAACCCTAACCCTACCCAACCCTAACCCTAACACTACAACCCAAACCCTAACCCTAACAATAACTCTAACCCTAAACTTAACCCTAATCTAAACCCTAACCCTAAACCTAACCCTAACCCTAACCCTAACTCTATCTTTATTCCAAACCCTAACCCTAATCCAAACCCTAACCTTTACCCTAATCTAACCCTATCCCTATTCCTAACTCTTACCATAACCCTAACCCTAACCCTATCCTAACCTAGGGTACGTACTTAACGCTTCAATATTACTTCCTTAGCTCTGAATACCATACCGTTCCAAATGAAAAACAAAATGATCTGTTTGTTTGTCAAGAAAATTTTGTGTGACGATATAACTGGTGGTTTCTAAATAGGATAACAACACTGGTCAGAGAAAAGGAGGAAAACCTGCTCGCAGATGAATGAATTTTGCAGGCATACGCTGCATACAGTAGCAGAGCAGAATGAGAGTGAAAACTTTCCCTCCCACTAACACTGGGATCCAGCAAACACTCCCTTAGAACATCAAAGGCGGAGTCACTTTCACGTGTAAAACGCGATTTGTTGGTTTAAAATAGCTGCTGCCTGATTTCTGAAAAGCCGCTCTTCAGTGCACTTCTGCCGTCTGAGTGGCGTCATTCTTCAGCGGCAAAAGCAGCAGTAGCCGCGATTGATGCGATTCGAGCGGGATCCGAGGATAAGCGCCGTTCAAACATTAGCTCGATGCCGGTTTGTTCTGTTTGTTAAAGGGGGCTTTTGCAATGCTCTGATGACAGTGTATTAGGAAACAAGTTGTAGCGGTGAATTCACACATGCATTAGGTAGAAGAAATAGCTTAGCGTACTTCACGTTTCTATTTTGCTTCCTTAGCTCTGAATACCTTACCGTTCCAAAAGAGTATGGGAAAGATCCTTGAGTTCGACAAGAAAAAGTTGTGTGACGGCATTAACTAGAGGAAGTAGAAAGGATAACAACACTGGTCAGAGAAATGTATGAAAACGTGCTCGCTGATGAATGAATGATGCAGACATACGTTGCATTCAGTAGTAGAGCAGAATGAGAAGAAAAACTTTCCCTCTCACTAACATTGGGATCCAGCATCCATTCGCTTCCAACACCAAAGGAGGAGTCACTTTCATGTGCAAACCGCGATTTGTTGGAATAGGATCGCTACCGGCTGATTTTTGAAGCCACTGTTCAATTAATGGCAGTCGGCTGTCTAGCGTCTTTCTTCAGCGGCAAAAACAGCAGTAACCGTGATTGATGCCATTCGTTCGGTATGTGCGGTTCAGCGCGGTTCGAACATAAAACTAGCAGCCGATTTGCTCTGCATGTTAAAGGGTGCATTTGCAATGCTCCTATGACAGAGTTTTTGGGGAATACTTAGAGAGGTGGAATCACACATGCATTTGGTGGTGGAAACAGCTTTACGTACTTAACGCTTTTATTTTACTTCCTTAGCTCTGAATACCATACTGTTCCAAATCTAAAACGGAATGATCCGTTTTGTTTTGCAAGAAATTTAATTGTGTGACGATATGACTAGTGGTTTCTAAAAAGGATAACAACACAGGTCAGATAAGAGTATGAAAACGTGCTCGCTGATGAATGAATGTTGCAGACATACGTTGCATTCAAAAGTTGAGCAGAATGAGAATAAAAACTTTCCCTCTCACTAACACTGGGATCAGGCGTACATTCACTTACAACTCCTGAAACGGAGTCACTTTCACGTGTAAACCGCGATTTGTAGGAATAGGACCGCTACCGGCTGATTATTGAAGCCGCGATTCAGTGCACGGCAGCTAGTTGATGCGTATCTTTCTTAAACGGCAAAATCAGCAGTATCTGCCATTGGTGCGATTCGAGCTGAATACGCGGTTCTGCGTGGTTCGAACAGAAAGCTCGCTGCCGCTTTGCTCTGCTTGTTAAAGGTGGCTTTTGCAATGCTCCGATGGCAGTGTTTTGGGGAACATTTAGAAGCGGTGGAAGCACACAATGCGTTTAGTAGAAGAAACAGCTTTCCGTAATAAATGTTTCTATTTTGCTTCTTTAGCTCTGAATACCATACCGTTCCAAATGAGAATCGGTAAGATACTTCTGTTCGACAAGAAAAAGTTTTTTCATGTATTAACTAGTGGTACTAAAAAGAACAATAACACTGGTCAGAGAAAGGAATGAAAACGTGATCGCAGATGAATGAATGATGCAGACATACGTTGCATTCAGTAGCAGTGCTGAATGAGAAAAAAATCTTCCCACCCACTAACATTGGGATCCAGCATACATTCTCTTACAACTACTGAAACGGAGTCACTTTCAGGTGTAAACTGCGATTTGTTGGAGCAGGACCGCTACCGGCTGATTATTGAAAAGCCGGGATTCAGTGCACTTTTGCCGTCTGACTGGCGTCTTTCTTCAGCAGCAAAAGCAGCAGGAGCCGCGATTGGTGCGATTGAATCGGAATCCGCGGTTCAGCGCGGTTCGAGCATCAAACTCTCGGCCGCTTTTCTCTGCTTCTTAAAGGGGGCTATTCCGATGCTCCGGTGACAAGGTTTTATGGGGAACATTTAGAAGCGGTAGAACCACTCACACCTTTGGGAGAAGAATTAACTTTCCGTAATTAACGCCTCTCCATTGCTTCCATAGTTCTTAAGAACATATCTTTTTGAGAGAGAATGAGAAAGATCCACGTGTATTGTAAGAAAATTGAAGTGAATGTGTTAGATTGAGGAAGTAAAAACGATACCAACACTGGTAGGAGAAAAGAATGAAAACGTGCTTGCAGATGAATGAATGGTGCAGACATACATTGCATTCAGTAGCAGAGCAGAATGAAAATCAAAACTTTCACTCCTATTAAAACTGGGATCCAGCACACATTCTCTTACAACAACAGAAACGGAGTCACTTTCATGTGTAAACCGCGATTTGTTGGAGCAGGACCGCTACTGGCTGATTATTGAAAAGCCGGGATTCAGTGCACTTTTGCCGTCTGACTGGCGTCTTTCTTCAGCGGCAAAAGCAGCAGGAGCCGCTATTGATGCGATTCGAGCGGAATCCGAGGTTCAGCGCGGCTCGAGCATCAAATTCTCTGGCGCTTTGCTCTGCTTTCTGAAGGGGGCTATTAAGATGCTCCGGTGACAAGGTTTTATGGGGAACATTTAGAAGCGGTAGAAATACTCATACCTTTGGGAGAAGAATTAACTTTCCGTACTTAACTCCATTGCTTCCATAGTTGTGAAAAACATACCTTTTTGAGAGAGAATGAGAAAGATCCACGTGTATTGTAATAAAATTGAAGTGGATGTGTTAGAATGAGGAAGTAAAAACGATACCAACACTGGTAGGAGAAAAGAATGAAAACGTGCTCGCAGATGAATGAATGATGCAGGCATCCGTTGCATTCAGTAGCAGTGCAGAATGAGAATAAAAACTTTCCCTCTCACTAACACTGGGATCAGGCATGCATTCACTTACAACTCCTGAAACGGAGTCACTTTCACGTTCAAAACGCGATTTGTTGGAATAGGATCGCTACCGAGTGATTATAAAAGACGCGTTCAGTGCACGTCTTTCAACTGACTGGCTTCTTTCTTCAGCGGCAAAAGCAGCAGAAGCCACGATTGATGCGATTCAAGCCTGATTCACAGTTTTTCGCGGTTCGAACATTAGCTTGCTGCCGGTTTACTCTGCATGTTAAAGAAGGCTTTTGCAATGCTCCGACGATAGTGTTTTTGGGCATCATTTAGATGCGTTGGAATCACACACGCATTTAGTAGAAGAATCAGCTTTCCGTAATAAACGTTTCTATTTTGCTTCCTTAGTTCTTTATACCATACCATTCCAAAAGAGAATCGGAAAGATACTTGTGTTCGACAAGAAAAAGTTTTTTCATGTGTTAACTAGAGGTACTAAAAAGGACAATAACAATGGTCAGAGAAAAGAATGAAAATGTGCTCGCAGATGAATGAATGATGCAGGCATACGTTGCATTCAGTAGTAGAGCAGAATGAGAATCAAAACGTTCCCTCTCACTAACACTGGGATCAGGCACACATTCACTTACAACTCCTGAAACAGAATCACTTTCACGTGTAAACCGCGATTTGTTGCAGTAGGAACGCTACCGGCTGATTATTGAAAAGCCGGGATTCAGTGCACTTTTGCCGGCTGACTGGCGTCTTTCTTCAGCGCCAAAAGCAGCAGGAGCCGCGATTGATGTGATCCGAGCATAAGTCGAGGTTCTGCGCAGATCGAACATTAACACGATGCCGGTTTGCTCTGCTTGTTAAAGAAGGCTTTTGCAATGCACCGATGTCAGTGTTTTTGGGGAACACTTAGAAGCGGTGAATCAAACATACATTTGGTAGAAGAAACAGCTTGACATACTTAACGCTTTTATTTTACTTCCTCAGCTCTGAATATCATACCGTTGCAAATGAAAATCGGAATGGTCCGTTTGTTTGGCAAGAAAAACTTGTGTGACGGTATTAACTAGAGCTGCTAAAAAGGA
This sequence comes from Callipepla californica brunnescens, assembly GCA_023055505.1. NCBI lineage: Eukaryota > Metazoa > Chordata > Aves > Galliformes > Odontophoridae > Callipepla > Callipepla californica. The sequence continues at coordinate 64,999 of JALIRH010000200.1, read as the reverse complement.
TAACAACACTGGTCAGAGAAAATAAAGAAAACGAGTGATGCAACATACTTTGCATTCAGTAGTAGAGCAGAATGAGAATAAAAACTTTCCTTCTCACTAACACTGGGATCGGGCGTACATTCACTTACAAATCCTGAAACGGAGTCACTTTCACGTGTAAACCGCAATTTGTTGGAGTAGGAACGCGACCGGCTGATTATTGAAAAGCCGGGATTCAGTGCACTTTTGCCGGCTGACTGGCGTCTTTCTTCAGCATCAAAAGCAGCAGTAGCCGTGATTGATGCGATTGAATCGGATTCCGAGGTTCAGCGCTGTTCGTGCATCAAACTCTCTGTCGCTTTTTCTCTGCTTCTTAAAGGGGCTATTCCGATGCTCCGGTGACAAGGTTTTATGGGGAATATTTAGAAGCGGTAGAATCACACATACCTTTGGGAGAAGAATTAACTTTCCGTAATTAACGCCTCTCCATTGCTTTCATAGTTCTGAAAAACATATCTTTTTGAGAGAGAATGAGAAAGATCCACGTGTATTACATGAAAATTGAAGTGAATGTGTTAGATTGAGGAAGTAAAAACGATACCAACACTGGTAGGAGAAAAGAATGAAAACGTGCTCGCAGATGAATGAATGATGCAGGCATACGTTGCATTCAGTAGCAGAGCAGAATGAGAATCAAAACTTTCCCTCCTATTAACTCTGGGATCCAGCACACATTCTCTTACAACACCAGAAACGGAGTCACTTTCACGTGTAAAACGCGATTTGTTAGAATAGGACCGCTACCGGCTGATTATTGAAAAGCCGGGATTCAGTGCACTTTTGCCGGCAACTGGCTTCTTTCCTCAGCGTCAAAAGCAGCAGGAGCCGCGATTGATGCGATTCGAGCGGAATCCGAGGTTCTGCGCGTTTCGAACATTAACACGATGCCGGTTTGCTCTGCTTGTTAAAGGTGGCTTTTGCAATGCTCCGATGAGAGTGTTTTTGGGGAACACTTAGAAGCGGTGAATCAAACATACATTTGGTAGAAGAAACAGCTTTACGTACTTAACGCTCCTATTTTTTTCCTCAGCTCTGAATATCATACCGTTGCAAATAAAAATCGGAATGGTCCGTTTGTTTGGCAAGAAAAACTTGTGTGACGGTATTAACTAGAGCTGCTAAAAAGAAAAACCACACTGGTCAGAGAAAATAATGAAAACGTGCTCGCAGATGAATGAATGATGCAGACATACGTTGCATTCAGTAGTAGAGCAGAATGAGAAGAAAAACTTTCCCTCTCACTAACACTGGGATCAGGCATGCATTCACTTACAACTCCTGAAACTGAGTCACTTTCATGTGTAAACCGCGATTTGTTGGAATAGGACCACTACCGAGTGATTATAAAAGACGCGTTCAGTGCACGTCTTTCAACTGACTGGCTTCTTTCTTCAGCGGCAAAAACAAGCAGAAGCCACGATTGATGCGATTCGAATCTGATTCACGGTTTTTCGTGGTTCGAACATTAGCTTGCTGCCGGTTTACTCTGCATGTTAAAGAAGGCTTTTGCAATACTCCGATGACAGTGTTTTGGGGAACATTTAGAAGCGGTGGAAGCACACAATGCGTTTAGTAGAAGAAACAGCTTTCCGTAATAAATGTTTCTATTTTGCTTCTTTTGCTCTGAATACCATACCGTTCCAAATGAGAATCGGTAAGATACTTGTGTTCGACAAGAAAAAGTTTTTTCATGTATTAACTAGAGGTACTAAAAAGGACAATAACACTAGTCGGAGTAAAGAATGAAATCGTGCTCGTAGATGACTGAACGATTCAGACATACGTTGCATACAGTAGTAGAGCAGAATGAGAATAAAATCTTTCCCTCCCACTAACATTGTGATCCAGCATACATTCACTTACAACACCAGAAACGGAGTCACTTTCACGTTCAAAACGCGAATTTCTGGAATAAAAGCGCTGCCGGCTGATTATTGAAGCCGGGATTCAGTGCACTTTTGCCGTCTGACTGGCATCTTTCTTCAGCGGCAAAAGCAGCAGGAGCCGCGATTGATGCGTTTCGAGCTGAATCCGCGGTTCAGCGCGGTCGAACATTAACACGATGCCCGTTTATTCTGCTTGTTAAAGAAGGCTTTTGCAACGCTCCGATGATAGTGTTTTTGGGGAACACTTAGAAGCGGTGAATCAAACATACATTTGGTAGAAGAAACAGCTTGACATACTTAACGCTTCTATTTTTCTTCCTCAGCTCTGAATATCATACCGTTGCAAATGAAAATCGGAATGGTCCGTTTGTTTGGCAAGAAAAACTTGTGTGACGGTATTAAGACAGTGTTTTTGGGGAATACTTAGAAGAGGTGGAATCACACATGCATTTGGTGATGCAAACAGCTTTACGTTCTTCACGCTTCTATTTAACTTCCTTACCTCTGAAAACCATACTGTTCCAAATCTAAAACGGAATGATCCGTTTTGTTCTGCAAGAAATTTAATTGTGTGACGATATGACTAGTGGTTTCTAAAAAGGATAACAACACTGGTTAGAGAAAGGTATGAAAACGTGCTCGCTGATGAATGAATGATGCAGGCATACGTTGCATTCAGTAGTTGAGGAAAATGAGTAGAAAAACGTAGCCACACACTAACAATCGGGTTCAGCATACATTCCCTTTCAACACCATAAAAGGAGTCACTTTCACTTGTAAACCGCAATTTGTTGGAATAGTAACGCTACCGGCTGATTATTGAAGCCGCGATTTCATGCAGGGCAGTCGGCTGTAAGGCGTCTTTCTTCAGTGGAATAGCAGCAGTAGCCGCGATTGATGCGATTCGAGCTAAATTCGCTGCTATACGCGGTTCGAACATTAGCACTCTGCCGGTTTGCTCTGCATGTTAAAGGAGTCTTTGGCAATGTTCCAAAGATAGTGTTTTTGGGGAAAACTTAGAAGCGGTTGAATCTAACTTACATTAGGTAGAGCAAACAGCATTACGTTCTTAACGCTTCTATTTAACTTCCTTAGCTCTGAATACCATACCGTTCCAAATGAAAAATTTAATGATCTGTTTGTTTGGCAAGTAAATTTTGTGTTACGATACCGCTAGTGGCTTCTAAAAAGGATAACAACACTGGTCAGAGAAAGGTATGAAAACATGCTCGCTGATGAATGAATGATGCAGACATACGTTGCATTCTGTAGTAGTGCAGAATGAGAAGAAATACGTTACCCCCCACTAACATTGGGATCCAGCATACATTCCCTTCCAACACCATAAACGGAGTCACTTTCACGTGTAAACTGCGATCAGTTGGAATAGAACCGCTACCGGCTGATTATTGAAGCCGCTATTTCGTGCAGGGCAGTCGTCTGTCTGGCGTCTTTCTTCAGCTGCAAATGCCGCAGTAGAAGCGATTGATGCGATTCGAGCTAAATTCGCGGTTATTCGCGGTTCGAACATTAGCACTCTGCCGGTTTGCTCTGCATGTTAAAGATGTCCTCTGCATTGTTTCAAAGACAGTGTTTTTGGGGAACACTTAGAAGCGGTTGAATATAACATATATTAAAAAGAGGAAAGAGTTTGAGTACTTCACGCTTCTATTTTACTTCCTTAGCTATGAATACCGTATCGTTCCAAATGATAATCGTGAAGATCCGTTTGTTTGGCAATAAATAATTGTGCGACGGTATTAACTAGAGGAACTAAGAAGGATAACAACACTGGTCAGAGATAAAGTCTGAAAACGTGCTGGCAGATGAATGAATGATGCAATCCTACGTTCCATTCAGTAGTAGAGCAGAATGAGAATAAAAACTTTCCCTCCCACAAACATTGTGATCCAGCATACTTTCACTTTCAACACCAGAAACGAAGTTTGGAATGTTGGAATAGGACTGCTACAGGATGATTAGAAAAGCCGCAATTCAATGAATTGGCAGCCTTCTGACTCGCGTCTTGTTTCAGAGGCAAAAGCAGCAGTAGAAGCAATTGATGCCATTCGTTCGGAATGCACTTCTGCAGTTTGTCTGCCGTCTTTCTTCAGCGGCAATAGCAGCAGTAGCCGCGATTGATGCGATAGAATCGGAATCCGCGGTTCAGCGCCGTTCAAACATGAAGCTCGCTGCTGGTGTGATCTACTTGGTAAAGGGGGCTTTTGCGATGCTCTGATTAAAAGGTTTCTTGGGAAACATTTAGAAGCAGTGGAATCACACATGTGATTTGTCTAGATGAGAAATGACACCTAATGCTATTGCTAACCCGAAACCTAATTCCAAGGTCCAACGTTTACCTTATCCACAACCTTCGTCCTAACTCACAACCTAACCCTCAACCTCAACCTAACCAGAACCCTAAGCCTTACTTGAAATGCTAACCCTAACCCTAACCCTAACCTCAAACCTAGCACTAACCCTACTCCCAACCAAAACCACAACTCTAAACCTAAACCTAAACCTAACTCTAAATCTAAAGCTAAGCCTAAAACTTACCCTTTACCCAAATCATCTCCATAACAATCACTGTAGCTATTACCTGAATCCTAACTCTACCTTCAAGCTGTCCCTAACTCCGATCCTAATCCAAAACCCAAATTGAAGCTAAACCCCTAAACCTTGAACAAAGCATCAGATTACCACAACCCTCACCTAACTTGAAACCAAAACCAAAATCTAGCCCTAAGACTAACCCCAAACCCAATCTAAACACCAAACCTACTCCTATTCCTAAACCTTATCTGAACCCTAAACCAAACCCAAGGCCCTCCCCTTCTCTCAGCCGAACACTCAAACTAACCTAGACCCGAAACTAACCCTACATTTATCCTAATCTTATCCATATTCTAAGGCCTAACCCTACTCTGACCAGAAAGCTCATGTTGTCTAAAATCTACCCCTTACCTAAAACCTAAATCGACAAAAAAGCCTAACCCTAAACCTAACTCTTCTCCTAACTAGAACACCAGCACTTCACCTTACCCTAACTGTAAACCTAGGACTAAAACCTTACCTTGTCCATAACCCTATTCCTAACCCAAACCAGAATTCTAACCTCTACCCTAACCAAAACCCTTCCCCTAAACCTAAACCTAATGCTACCCTCAACCAAACCCTAGCCCTAAATCCTACCCTAACACCAACATCATGTTTAAGCTCAACCTCAAGCCTCAAAGAAAGCATCAGATTACCGCAGATCTCACCTAACACTAACCCCAATCCAATCCCTACTACTAACCCCAAACCCAATCCAAACACCAGAACTATTCCTATTCCTAAACCTAACACTAAGCCAGAACCAAACCCGAGGCCTACCCCTTCTCTCAGCCTAACACTCAAACTAACCTAGACCTGAACGCAACGCTAAATCAAATACTAAAACTCACCCTTAGCCAAGGCCCTTTTAGGACCCTTCCCTGGTCCTAAAACTAAAGAGAACCCTACCCCTTCCACTAAACCTTCATCTACATCCCTAACCCTTACCCTAAACCTAAATCTACACCAAAACCTAACCCTAACCCTAACTCTTCTTCTAACTGTAAAACTAACGCTTCACCTAACCCGAACTAAAACCCTAGGACTAAACCTTACCTAACACCTAGCTATATTCCTAACCCTATCCTGAAACCTAACGTTAACCCTAACCCTAAAAACAACTTGGAACCAAACCCTAACCCTAACCTAACCCTTATCAGAACCCTAAATCTAATCCTAACCGTTACCTCAATTTAACTCCAATTCTACCTGAAATCTAAATGGGACCTTAAAACCAAACCCAAATTGAAGCCCAACCCTAAACCTAACACAAAGCATTAGATTACCACAGCCATCACCTAACTCTAACCCCAGCCTTAATGCTAATACTATCCCAAACACTATTCCAATTCCTAAACCCAATACAAACCCAAAAACACAAAGCCTACAGTTCTCTCAGCCTAACACTGAAAGGAAACCTAAATCTTAGCCTAACTCTAAAACTAATCCAAAGCATGACCACAATTTGAACTCAAAATCTTCCTTCAAACTAAAGCTGACCCTAACACCAACCTCAAGTAAAAGCCCAACCCTAAGCCTAACACAAAGCATTAGATTACCACAACGCTCGCCTAACTTCTAACCCCCACCCTAACACTAATACTAAACCAAATCTGATTCCAAATACTAACCCAATTCCTATTCTTAAACCCAAAACAATTCCAAAAACAAACCCAAGGCCTAACCTTCCTCTCACCCTAACATTCAAAGAAAACCTAATCCTAAATCTAGTCCTAACCCTAACCCTCATCCTTAATCTAACCCCAACCCCCACCCAGAAGCTACCACTAACAATACCTAAACGTACCCCTAATCCTTATCACGAAACCTAAAGGAACCTGAAACATAGTGCAAAATCAGACCCTAACCCTAACCCTAAACATAGTCCTATTCCCAACCCTCACCCTATTCAGAACCCTATTCCTAACAGTACCCAAACCCGAACACTAACCCTTACCCTATTACTAACCTGAAGACTAACCCTAACAATGAACCAATTCCTAAACCTTTTCCTTCCTCTAAAATTTTTCCTAACCCTAACACTATCCCTAATCAAATCCGAACCCTATTCTTAACCCTAAACCTAACCGTATCCCAATCCCTAACTCTTACCATAACCCTAACCCTAACCCTAACCCTAACCCTAACCCTAACCCTAACCCTAACCCTAACCCTAACCCTAACCCTAACCCTAACCCTAACCCTAACCCTAACCCTTACCCTAACCCTAACCCTAACTCTAAACCTAACCCTACCCGTAATTGTAACCCTAACCCTAACCCTAACCCTAACCCTAACCCTATCCCTAACCCTAACCTTAACCCTACCCTACCCTACCCTAACCCTAACCCTAACCCTAACCATTAACCTAACACTAACTCTAACCCTAACCCTAACCAGAACCATAACCCTTAACCCTAAGCCTACCTTACACAAACCCTAACCCTTACCAGAACCATTACCCTTAACCGAACCCTACACTACGCACCCCAAACCCTAACCCTAACCCTAACTCTAACCCTAACCCTAAAGTTCACCCTAACCCTAACCCTAAACCAAACCCTACCTTACCCTAACCCTAACCCTAACCATTAACCTAACCCTAACCCTAACCCTAACCCCCTAACCCTAGGGTATGTACTTAACGCTTCAATTTTACTTCCTTAGCTCTGAATACAATACCGTTCCAAATGAAAAACAAAATGATCAGTTTGTATGGCAAGAAAAGCTTGTGTGACGATATTAACTGTAGGAATTAAAAAGTATAACAACACTGGTCATAGAAAAGTTTGAAAACGTGCTCGTAGATGAATGAATTTTGCAGGCATACATTGCATACAGTAGCAGAGCAGAATGAGGGTGAAAACTTTCCCTCCCACTAACATTGGGATCCAGCATACATTCCCTTAACAACACAAAAGGCGGGGTCACAATCATGTGTAAAATGCGATTTCTTGGAATAAAATAGCTGCTGCCTGATTTTTGAAAAGCCACGATTCAGTGCACGGCAGTCGGCTGTCAGGTGTCTTTCTTCAGCGGCAATAGCAGCAGTAGCCGCGATTGATGCGATTCGAGCTGGATTCGTGGTTAAGCGCTGTTCAAACATTAGCTTGCTGCCGATTTGCTCTGCTTGTTAAACGGGGCTTTTGCAATGCTCTGATGACAGAGTTTTGTGAAACAAGTTGTAGCGGTGAATTCACACATGCATTAGGTAGAAGAAATAGCTTAGCGTACTTCACGTTTCTATTTTGCTTCCTTAGCTCTGAATACCTTACCGTTCCAGATGAGTATGGGAAAGATCCTTGAGTTCGACAAGAAAAAGTTGTGTGACGGTATTAACTAGGGGAACTAAAAAGGATAACAAACCTGGTCAGAGCAAAGTATGAAAACGTGCTCGCAGATAAATGAATTTTGCAGGCATACGTTGCATTCATTAGCAGAGCAGAATGAGAGTGAAAACTTTCCCTCCCACTAACACTGGGATCTTGCATGCTTTCACTTCCAACACCTTTAAAAGGCTTACATTCATATGTAAAACGATATTTGTTGGATTAGAAAAGCTGCAGGCGGAAATATTGAGAAGCCCCTATTCAGTGCAGTGCAGTCGGCTGACTGGCGTCTTTCTTCAGCGGCAAAAGCAGAAGTAAACGCAATTGATGCGATTGAATCGGAATTCGCAGTTAACAGCGGTTCGTGCATAGTGCCTGTGCTGGTATGTGCTGCTTCTTAGAGGGTGCTTTGTATATGCTACTGTGAAAACTCTTATTGTGAAAGAAGAAGTAGCGGTGGAATGACACATGCATTTGGTAGGGGACTCAGCTTCAAGTTCTTAAAGCATCTACACTGTTTCCTTAGCACTGAACAGCACATGGTTCTGTGAGGAATCATAAAGATCACTCTGTATGGAAAGGAAACGACGCGTGACTGTGATCCATAGCGGAACTAAAATGGATAACAACACTTGTCAGAGAAAAGTATGAAAGCGTGCTTGCAGGTGAATGACTGATGCAGACTTACCTTGCGTTCAGTTGCAGAGCAGAAGTGGGATTTAAATTTTCCCTCTCACTAACATTGATGTCAAACATACACTTACAACTCCAGAAATGGAGTCATTTTCAAGTGTAAACCGCGAACCGCTAATATGGGACCATTGCCGTGTAAATGGAGAAGCCACTATACAGTGATAGGCAGCCTTCTGACTCGCGACTTTCTTCAGCGGCAAATGCAGCAGTAGACGCGATTGATGCGATTGAATTGGAATCCGCAGTTAACGCCGGTTCGAGCATAACGCATGTGCCGGTATGCACACCTTCTTATAGTTTGCATTATAGAAGCTCCAATGAAAAGGTTTATTGGGAAACAATTGTAAGCGGTGGAATGACACATGCCTTTGGTAGAGGAAACGGCTTTAATTACTTAAAGCATCTACACTGTTTCCTTAGCACTGAACAGCACATGGTTCTGTGAGGAATCATAAAGATCACTCTGTATGGAAAGGAAACAACGCGTGACTGTGTTCCATAGAGGAACTAAAATGGATAACAACACTTGTCAGAGAAAAGTATGAAAGCGTGCTTGCAGGTGAATGACTGATGCAGACATACCTTGCGTTCAGTTGTAGAGCAGAAGTGGGATTTAAATTTTCCCTCTCACTAACATTGTGGTCCAGTATATTCTCATACAACTCCTGATACTGAGTCACTTTCACGTGTAAAGCGCGATTCTTTATATTGGATAGCAGCCGGCTGAATAGAGACGCCGCTATACAGTGTTCAGCAACCTTCTGACTCGCGTCTTTCATAGAGGCAAAAGCAGAAGTAAACGCGATTGATGCGATTGAATCGGAATTCGCGGTTAACAGCGGTTCGTGCATAGTGCTTGTGCCGGTATGCGCTGCTTCTTAGAGGGTGCTTTGTATATGCTCCACTGAAAAGTCCTATTGTGAAACAAGTAGAAGCGTTGGAATGACACATGTATTTGGTAGAGGAAACAGCTTCAAGTACTTAAAGCATCTACACTGTTTCCTTAGCACTGAACAGCACATGGTTCTGTGAGGAATCATAAAGATCACTCTGTATGGAAAGGAAACGACGCGTGACTGTGTTCCATAGAGGAACTAAAATGGATAACAACACTTGTCAGAGAAAAGTATGAAATCGTGCTTGCTGGTGAATGACTGATGCAGACCTACCTTGCGTACAGTTGCAGAGCAGAAGCGGGATTTAAATTTTCCCTCTCACCAACATTGGGGTCCAGTATATTCTCATACAACTCCTGAAACTGAGTCACTTTCACGTGTAAACCATGATTCGATAATATAGAACCACAGACGGCTGATCAGAGAAGCCGCTATACAGTGCTCGGCAACCTTCTGAGAAGCCGCTATACAGTGCTCGGCAACCTTCTGACTCGTGTCTTTTTTCAGCGGCAAAAGCAGAAGTAAATGTGATTGATGCGATTGAATCGGAATCCTCGGTTAACAGTGGTTCGTGCATAGTGCTTGTGCCAGTATGCGCTGCTTCTTAGAGGGTGTTTTGTATATGCTACTGTGAAAACTCTTATTGTGAAAGAAGAAGTAGCGGTGGAATGACACATGCATTTGATAGAGGAAACAGTTTTAAGTTCTTAAAGCATCTACACTGTTTCCTTAGCACTGAACAGCACATGGTTCTGTGAGGAATCATAAAGATCACTCTGTATGGAAAGGAAACGACGCGTGACTGTGTTCCATAGAGGAACTAAAATGGATAACAACACTTGTCAGAGAAAAGTATGAAAGCGTGCTTGCAGGTGAATGACTGATGCAGACATACTTTGTGTTCAGCAGCAGAGCAGAAGTGGGAATTAAATTTTCCCTCTCACTAACATTGGGGTCCAGTATACATTCTCATACAGCTCCCAAAACGTAGTCATTTTCAAGTGTAAACCGCGATTCTTTATATAGGATAGCAGCCGGCTAAATAGAGACACCTCTATACAGTGTTCGGCAACCTTCTGACTCGCGTCTTTCTTAGAGGCAAAAGCAGAAGTAAACGCGATTGACGCAATTGAATTGGAATCCGCGGTTAACAGCAGTGCGACCGTAAAGCTCGGCCTGGTTTGCTCTGCTTCAGTAAGGGGGCTTTATCAAAACCCCGTCAATGAGGTTTATTGGGAAACAATTAGAGGTGTAGGGATGACACATTCATTTGGAAGAGGAAACAGCTTTACGTACTTATTGCCTCTACATTGTTTATTTAACTCTGAATAACATACTCTTCAGTGGGAGAATTCGAAAGATCACTGTGTATGGAAAGGAAACGATGAGTGACGGTGTTACATATTTGAACTAAAAAAGATAACAGCACTTGTCGGAGAAAGCATTTATACGTGCTAGCAGGTGAATGACTATTCAGACATACTTCACTTTAAGTAGCAGAGCAGAAAAATGGGATTTAAATTTTATCCCTCACTAACATTAGGGTCCAGCATACATACCCTTACCACTCCAGAAATGGAGTCACTTTTACGTCTAAACCGCGTAACCTTGGAATTGTACAGCTACCACCTCATTATTGAGTACTCTATTCAGTGCACAGCAGACTTCTGTCTCGCGTCTTTCTTCAGCAGCAAATGCAGCAGTAGCCGCGATGGACGGGATTGATCGGAATGCGCGGTTAACAGCAGTTTGAGCGAAAAGCTCGTGCTGGTTTGCACTGCTTCTTAAAGGGGGCTGTATCGTAGCTCCCTTGAATAGGTTAGTTGGGATTCAATTAGGAGTTGTGCAATGACACATACATATAGTAGTGGAAACAGCTTTACGTACTTAACGCTTCTACATTGCTTACTTATCACTGAACTACATATCGTTCAGTGGTTGAATAAGAAAGATCACTGTGTAAGACAAGGCATCAAAGAGTGACGGTGTTACATAGAGGAATGAAAAAGGATTGCGGTTCTTGTCAGAGAAATGGATGTAAACGTTAGAGCACGTGAATGAGTGATGCAGACGTACTTTTACATTCAGTAGCAGAGCAGAAAAGAATAAAATCTTTCCCCTCACTAACATTGGGGTCCAGCATACATTCTATTACACATTCAGAAACGGAGTCATTTTCACGTCTAAACCGCGAATCGTTGGAATTGTACCGCTACCGGCTCCTTATTGAAATGCTATTCAGTGCACGGCAGCTGGCTGACTTGCGTCTTCCTTCAACAGCAAAAGCAGCAGTAGCCGCGATGGATGCTACTGAATCCGAATCCGCGTTTAACAGCAGTTCGAGCATAAAGCTCGCTGCCGATTTTGCTCTTCTTATTAAAAGTCTCTTTTTCTGTGCTCGAATGATAAGCCTTATTAGGGAACATATTGAAGCCGTGGAATGACACATGCTTTTGGTAGTGGAAACAGCTACATGTATTTTTCTCTTTCTATATTGCGTAGCTCTGTAGAACTTATGATACTGAGGAAGGAATCTGAAAGATCACTGTGTATGGTTAGGCTACGAGGAGTGACTGTGTTACGTACAGGAACTAAAAAGCATAACTACACTGGTCAGAAAAACGTTTGAAAACGAGAACGCAGGTGAATGACTGATGCAGACGTACTTTGCGTACAGGAGTAGAGCAGAAAGAGAATTAAAATTTTCCCTCTCGCTCACTCTGGGGTCCAGTATACATTTTCTAACAACTCCAGAAACGGTGTCACTTTCACGTGTAAACCGTGAATCTTTGAATTTGGACCGCTGCCGGCATATTATTGAAGCCGCTTGTATGTGTAGGTCAGCCGTCTGACTGGCGTCTTTCTTCAGCGGCAAAAGCAGCAGTAGCTGCGATGGACGTGATTGAATCGGAATCCGCGTTTAGCAGCAATAGGAGCATAAATCACGTGCCGGTTTGCTGTACTTCTTAATGGGGGCTGTATCGATGCTCCGTTGAAAAGGTTTATTGGGATCAATTAGGAGCGGTGCATTGACAGATGCAGAGGAAACAGCTTTACATACTTAACGTCTCTACATTGCTTACTTAGCTCTAAACTACATACCGTTCAGTGGGAGAATACGAAAGATCACTGTGTATCGCAAGGCAAAGAGGAGAGACGGTGTTACATAGTGTAATGAAAAAAGGATTACTTCACTGGTCAGAAAAAAGTATGAAAACGTGCTTGCATGATAATGAATTATGTTGACATAGTTTTACGTTCAGTAGCAGAGCAGAAAGAGAATAAAAACTTTTCCCGTCACTAACATTGGGGTCCAACATACATTCTCTTACAACTCCAGAAACGGAGTCACTTTCATGTGAAAACCGCGAATCGTTGGAATTGTACTGCTGCCAGCTGATTATTGAAGCTGCTATTCAGTGCACGGCAGCCGTCTGACTCGCGTCTTTCTTCAGCAGCAAATGCAGCAGTAGCCGCCATTAATGTGATTGAATCGGATTCCGCATTAAGCACGGTTCGAGCATAAGGCTTGTGCCGGTTAGGGCTGTTTCTTAAAGGGGGCTTTATTGTGTTAGTGTCAGAGGGCTGGGATTCTTGATAGGGTTAGTGTTAGGTTAGGTTAAGGGTTGAAGTTAGTGTTAGGTATAGGAAGATGGTTCTTGTTATGGCTAGGGCAAATGTAAGGGTTAGGTTTAGGATTAGATTTCCGGTTAGGTTTAGGTGCAGGTTTGTTTGAAGTGAGAGAAGGGCTAGGCCTAGGGTTTGAATTTGGGTTAAGGTGATGTTAAATAATAGGAATAGGGTTGGTGTTTGGATTTTTCAGGTTCGGGTTTGGTACAGGTTTAGGGGAAAGGTAGTACTAGGGTTAGGATTAGGGTTTGGTTTCGGGTTGGTGTAAGTGTTAGTGGAACAGGAAATGCGTTCGGGTTAGTGTTAGGTTTTTGTGTAGATTTAGGTTTAGGATTAGGGGTAGGCTTAATTTGAGTTTTTGGGCCAGGGTAGGGATCAGCCTTTGGGTTAGGACTAGGTTAAGGGAGAGGGTTAAGATTAGATTTAGGGTTAGGGTTAGGTTTAGGTTTGGAGTTTGTTTGAGTGTTAGGCTGACAGAATGGCAGGCACTGGGTTTGGTTTTGGGTTAGTGTTGGGTTTAGGAATAGGAATTGTCATGTATTCAGTCCTATTTGTTCAGTACTTGACTGGCCAGGTTACAAGACCACATTTGCTCTGTTATTGTTAAGACACAACTGCTTCAACAGAAGAAATATTACTGTTTTCTACATACTCAGCTCATGGGATTTCCTGCTGATAGAACAAGAAAGCAGCAAATCTCTTCCCTAAGGGAAAAAAATAAAAACTCTCACAAATTTACTTGGCTAGATAAAAGGTGTTTAAAAATAGGAAAGAAAGAAGAATATGAATAAATAAAACCGTAACACGAAACCTATATCCACACTGCGGAATACGCATGAACCGCATGAATTCGTGGCTTCTTAAGCTGCTGCCATCGAAGAAAGCCTTCCATTCAGCTGCTGCCATTCACCAAGGAACAGGCGGGTGCTTCTGCGAAGCTATGGTGAAAAAGATAATTGGAGAACTTTTTGACACAAGAATGTGCTAGACAAGCCAGATTCCCGCACTTCTCGCCTCTACATTGCGAAACTCTGAAGAACTTCCTATTTTGAGAAAGGAATTAGAGAGGTCCGTGTGTATGGAATGGGAAAGAGGAGAGATGGTGTTTCAAAACGTTAAGAAAAGGACATCAAAAAGGTCAGAGAAAAAGTATGAAAATGTACACGCAGATGAACGAATGATGCAGACATACTTTAATTCAGTAGCAGAGCAGAAAGAGAATAAAATCTTTCCTCCTCACTAACATTTGGGTCCACCACATCTTCTCTGACATCACCAGGAACAAAGTCTCTTATACAAGTTAGTCGTGCATAGTTGGAATAGGACCACTGCCAGCTGATTAGAGAAGCCGCTATTTAGTGCACAGCAAGCGGATGACTCGCGTCTTTCTTTAGTGGCAAAAGCAGCAGTAGCCGCGATTGTTGCGATTGAATCGGAATCCGCAGTGTAGTGCGTTTCAAGCATAAAGCTCGCTTCCGGTTTGCTCTGCTTGTTAAAAGGGGCTTTTGCTATGCTCCGGTTAAAAGGTTCAAAGGGGAACATTTGAAACCGCTGGAATGATACATGAATTTAGTAGTGGAAACAGTTTCCCATACTTAATGCCTCTACATTGCTTAGCTCTGTAGAGAATACGATGCTAGGGAAGGAATCAGAAGATCACTGTGTATGAAAAGGAATGGGAGAGTCTTTGTTTCAGGAAGGAATGAGAAAGGATATCAAGAAAGATAAAGGAAAATGTATGAAAATGTGAAAGCATATGAACGACTGATTTAGACATACTTGGCATTCAGTAGCAGAGGAGAAAGAGAATAAAAACTTTCCCCCTCACTAACATTGAGGTCCACCATACATTTTCCTATAACTCCAGGAACGGAGTCAATTTCACATGTAAACCGCGAATTGTTGGAATAGGACCGCTGCCAGTTGATTAGAGAAGCCGCTAATCAGTGCATGGCAGACAGCTGACTCGCGTATTTCTTCAATGTCATATGCAGAAGATGTCACGATTGATATGATTGAATAGGATTCTGCGGTTAAGCTCAGTTCGAGCATAAAGCTATGTGCCGGTTTCGCTCAACATGGCATAAGGTGCTTTTGCGTTTCTCCCGTGAAAAGGTTTTTGGGGAACATTTAGAAGCGAAGGAATGACAAATGCATCTGGTAGAGGAAAGAGCTTTCCGTACTTAACACCTCTGCATTGCTCACTTAGCTCTGAAGAACTTGTACCGTGGGAGAATCAGAAAGATCCGTGTGTATGAAAATTTGATGAGGACTGACTGTGTTACAGAGGAATGAAAAAGGATATCAAGACTGGTTAGATTAAAATATGGAATCGTGCACGCAGATGAACAACTGTTGCAGACATACTTTGCATTCTGTAAGAGAGCAGTAAGAGAACAGAATCTTCCCCCTCAGTAACATCGGGGACCACAACAACTTATCTGAAATCATCAGGAATTGAGTCAATTTCAAGGGTAAACCGAGAGTAGTTGGAATTAAGACTGCTGCCGGCTGATTAGTAAAGCCGCTATTCAGTGCACGGCATGCGGCTGACTCACATCTTTCTTCAGTGGCAAAAGCAGCATTAGCCATGATTGTTGCGATTGAAGAGGAATTCGTGGATATGAGCCGTTCGAGCCTAAAGCTCGCTGACGTTTGGCTCAATTTTACAATCGATGCTTTTGAGATGCTCTGGTTTAAAGGTTTTATAAGGGAACATTTGAAACTGCTGGAATAACACATGCCTTTGAAGTGGAAACAGCTTCCCTTACTTAGCGCGTCTACATTGCTTAACTCTGAAGAATTTACGATGCTGTGGAAGAATCATAAAATCACTGAGTATGAATAGGAATGTGAGAATCGTTGTTTCACGAAGGAATGAGAAAGGAATTATTAGACTGGTTAGATAAAAGTATGGAATCGTGAACGCAGATGAACGACTGATGCTGACATAATTTTCATTCAGAAGCAGAACTGTAGGAGAACAGAAATTTCTACCGCAAATAACTTAGGAGTGCACCACATCTTCTCTGAAATCATCAGGAAAGGAGTGACTTTCACGGGTAAACTGCACGTAGTTGGAATAGGACCGCTGCCAGATGATTAGAGAAGCTGCTATACAGTGCACGGCAGCCGTCTTACTCGTGGCTGAAGAGCGGTAAAAGCAGCAGTAGCCACAATTGATGCGATTGAATAGGAATCCACGGTAAAGTGAGTTTCGAGCATAAATCTCAATGCCGTTTATGTTGAACTAGGCAAAGGGTGCTTAGAGATGCTCCGGTGAAAAGGTTTATAGGGGAATATTTAGAAGCTGTGGAATGACACATGCATTAGAATGTGGAAACAGCTGCCCGTACTTAAAGCCTCTGCAATGCTTATTTCACTCTGACGAACTTACGATTCTGCGGAAGGAATCAGAAAGATCAGTGTGTATGAAAATTTGATGACAAGTGACTGTGTTACAGAGGAATGAAAAAGGATATCAAGACTGGTTAGATTAAAATATGGAATCTTGCACGCAGATGAACAAGTGTTGCAGACATACTTTGCATTCAGTAGGAGGGCAGAAGGAGAACAAAAACTTCCCCCCCCAATAACATCAGGGTCCACAACATCTACTCTAACCCTAACCCTAACCCTAAAACCCTTACCCTAACCCTAACTCAATGCTGGTTTTCTTGAACTTGGCAAACGGTGCTTGGCAATACTCAGTGAAAAGGTTTATAGGGGAATCGGTTTTAGGGGCATTATTCGATGCGGTGGAATGACTCAAGAATATGGTGTTGGAAACAGCTTCCCCTACTTATTGCTTCTACAATGCTTACTTCTCTCTGAAGAACTTAGGATTCTGATGAAGGAATCAGAAAGATCTGTGTTATGAAAATTTAAGGAGGAGTGACTCTGTTTCAGGGGAATGGAAAGGATATCAGGACTGGTTAGATAAATACAGGTTATCGTGCATGCAGATGACCAACTGATGGAGACATAGTATGCATTCAGTAGCAATGCAGAAACAGGACAAAAACTTCCCACCTAATAACATTGTGGTACACAACATCTACTCTGAAATATCAGTAACGATGTAACTTTCACGTGTAAAACTCGTGTTGTTGGAATAGGATCGCTGTTGACTGATTAGAGAAGCCGCTATTCAGTGGACTGCTGGTGGCGTAGTCATGACTTTCTTCTGTGGCAAAAGCTGCAGAAGATGCAATTGACTCTATTGATCAGAATCCGCGGTGATGTTTGTTTCAAGCATAAATCTCTGCCGGTTTCTCTGAACGTGACAAAGGTTGCTTTTGCAATGCTCCAGTTAAAAGGTTATTGGGGAAGCTGTGGAATGACACAAAAATTTGCTAGTGGAAACATCCTCCCGTACTTAACGCTTCTACAATGCTTACTTCGCTCTGAAAATCTTACGATTCTGGGGAAGGAATCAGAAAGATCGGTCTGTATGAAAATTTAATGAGGAATTTCTGTGTTACAGAGGAATTATAAGGATATAAAGACTGGCTAGAGAAAAGTATGGAATCGTGCCATCAGATGAACAATTGATGGACACATACTTTGCATTCAGTAAGAGAGCAGAAAGAGAACAAAAACTTCTCCACCATTAAGATCATGGTCCACACCATTATCTCTGAAATCATCAGGAACGGGGACACTTCCATGTGTAAAATGCACGTTGTTGGAATAGGACAGCTGCTGGCTGATTAGTAAAGTCACTATCCAGTGCACGGCAGCCATCTGACTAGCATCTTTCTTTTGCTGCAAAAGCAGCAGGTATCGCGATTGATGCGATTGAATCTGGAATCCCCGGTAAAGTGCGTTTCGAGCATAAAGCACTCTGCTGGTTTCGCTGAACATGGGATAGGGTGCTTTTGCGAAACTTCGGTGAAAAAGAAATAGGGCAATATTTAAAAGCGGTGGAATGACACAAGAATTTGGTAGTGGAAACAGCTTCCCGTACTTAATACTGAAACAATGCTTACTTCGCTCTGAAGAACTTAGGAATCTGGGGAGGAATCAGAAAGATCCGTGTGTGTGAAAATTGAATGTGGAGTGACTGTGTAACAGAGAAATGAAAAAGGATATCAAGGATGATTAGAGTAATGTACAGAATCGTGCAAACACTTGAACAATTGGTGGAGACATACTTTGCATTCAGTAGCAAAGCAGAAAGAGAACAGTAATTTTCTTCCTCACTAACATCCGTTACCACCATATATTCTCAGGCAATGCGAGGAAAGGAGTACCCTATATTAGTAAATTGTGCGTAGTTGGAATTAGACCGCTGCAGGCTGATTTTGGAAGCAGCTTTTCAGTGCACGGCAGCAGTCTGACACGCGTCTCTCTTCTACGACAAAGTCTGCATAAGTCACGATTGATGAGATTTGAGCGGAATGGTGATTTTGGAAATGTTCGAGTCAGACATTCACAGCCGCCTTTGCTCAATATTGTAAAGGGCGCTTCTGCGAATCTCCTGTGAAATGCTTTACGGGAAACATGTGGAACGAGTGGAATGACATAGGATCCAGTGATTGGAGATAGTTTAAAATTTCTCGCCTCTACATTGCTAAGAATAATATAACTTACAACTTATGTACGGAATCTGAAATGTCGGTGTGTATGAAAAGGAACCAAGAATACACGGTGTTTCATGAAGGAATGAAATTAGGACATCTAGAAGGATCAGAGGAAAAGTATGAAAATGTGCACGCAGATGAACGGCTGATGCAGACATGCACTGCATTCAGTAGCAGTGCAGAAAGAGAACAAAAACTTTCTTCCACACTAACATGGCAATGCCAAGAATGGAGTCTATAAAAAGAATATACCGCGTGGTGTAGGAATAGGACCGCTTCCGGCTGATTAGAAAAGCCGATATTCAGTGCATGGCGGCCAGCAGACTCGAGTCTTTCTTCAGTGGCAAAAGTAGCAGTAGCCGCGATTGATGCGATTAAATTGGAATCTGCGGTTAAGAGCGGTGAAAGCTTGCTGCCGGTTTTGTTCAGCTTGTTAAACGGGCTTTTGCAATGCTCCTGTGCAAGTGTTCATTGGGGAACATTTGAAACAGATTGAATGGCACATGCATTTGGTAGAGGTAAGAGCTTCCCGTACTTAACGCCTCTACATTGCTTTGCTCTAAAGAACTTACGATGATGGAGAAGGAATCTGAAATATAACTGTGTATGAAACGTAAAGGGAGAGTTGTTGTTTCACGAATGTATGAGAAAGTATATGAAGAAAGATAACGGAAAATGTATGAAAACGTGAACGCAGATGAACGACTGATGCAGACATATTTTGCAATCAGTAGCAGAGCAGAAAAAGAACAAAAAATTTCATTCCTCACTAACATCGGGTTCACCATACATTATCTGACAACGCCAGGAATGAAGTCTCTTTCACGTCTAAACCACACGCTGTTGGAATAGGACCACTGCTGCCTGATTAGAGAAGCCACTATACAGTGCACGGCAGCCAGCTGACTCGAGACTTTCTTCTGCGGCAGAAGAAGGAGTAGTCGTGATTGATACGATTGAATCTGAATCTGCGGTTAACAGCGGTGCAAGCATAAAGCTCGCTGGCAGTTTTGTTCAGCTTATAAAAGGGGCTTTTGCGATGCTCTGGTGAAAAGGTTCATTGGGAACATTTGAAACCGCTGGAATGAGACATGCACTTGGTTGAGGTAACAGCTTCTCATATTTATCGCCTCTACATTGCTTACTTAGCTCTGAAGAACTTATGGTTCTGTTGGAGAATCAGAAAGTTCCATGTGTATGAAAAGGAAACGAGGCGTGTCAGTGTTACACAGAGAAAATAATAAAGACATCAAGACTGGTCAGAGAAAAGTATGAAAACGTGCACGCAGATGAATGATTGATGCAGACATACTTTGCATTCAGTAGCAGAGCAGAATCAGAAGAGAAATTTTACCCTTCACTTATTTCGCGTTCTCCACATCTTCTCTGACCATGCCAGGAACGGAGCCTCTTACGACAGTAAACCATGCGTAGTTGATATCGTACCGCTTCCGGCTTATCAGTGAAGCAGTAATTCAGTGCACGGCAGCTGGATGACTTGTGTCTTTCTCCAGTGGCAAAAGCAGCAGTAGCCATGAGTGATGCGATAAAAATGGAATTCCTGTTTCAGAGCAGTTTCCTATCGATTCGGCTCTGTTTATCTGAAGTATTTTGATACATTCTACAACCAATATAAAAAATTTCTAGCTATTAAGTGCTTTAGAATTTCCACATTTTTGAATTTTAGAATTTTTTCAGATTTGTGTGGAGGAGAAATGACACTTAATATTATTGCTAACCATAACCCTAATCCAAAGTGCAACTTTTATCCTATCCACAATCTTTACCCTAACTCTAAACCTAACCCTTACCCTAAACCTTACCATAACCCTCAGTCTTACTTGAAATCCTAAACCTAACCCTAACCCTAACCTAAAACCTAGCATTAACCCTACTCCCAACCAAAATCCTAACTCTAATCCTAAAACTAAACCTAACTCTAAATCTAAAGCTAAGCCTAAAACTTAACCTAACCCTAACCCTTACCCTAATCGTTTCCATAAGCATAACTGGAGGTATTACTCTAATCCTAACTCTTCCTTACAGCTGTCCCTAACTCTGATTCTAATACAAAACCCAAGTTTAAGCCCAAACCTACACCTAATCATAAGCATCAGACATCCACAACCCTCACTTAAATCCATCCCAAAGCCTATTCCTAATATTAAGCCTAATGCTAATCCAAACACTAACCCTATTCATATCTCTAAAACTTTCCTTCAATCAAAACCAAATGCAAGGCTGATTCCATCTCTCACCCTAACACAAAAACCAAAGCTACACCTAAACCTTATCCTAAACCTAATCGCAACAGAAGCACTCAACCTAATTCTATCCCTTACTATAATCATAAAATTGAGAAACACTTTATCCCTAACCCTAATCCGAAATCTAATCCTAAACATAAACATCCCAAACCCTGTCCATATCCCTGATCAACTACCCTGACCCAAAACCTCAAATTTTCACTACCCCTTACCATAAAACTAAATAAACACAAAAACCTATCCCTAACACTAAACCTAACACTAATTCTTATCCCAACCGTACCCGAACACTTACCCTAATCCTAACCCAAACCAAAACCCTAATCCGAGTACAAAGCCTTTCCTTGCCCCTAATTCTATTCCAAACCCTAACCGGAAACCTAACACTTACCCTAATACCAACCCTTTCCCTAAACAGAATACTACCCCTACCATAAGCGTAACCCTAGCAAAAACTCCTACTTTAACACCAACCCCAAATTGATGCCCAAGCCTAAACCTAACACATAGCATCAGAATACCACAACTCTCACCTAAATCTAACCCCAAACCTAGCACTAATACTAGCCCTAATCCTAGTCCATATACCTAAACCCTAGGCCTAACCTTACCCTGAACCTAATACTCAAATTAACCCTACCTCTTAACCTTAACCTAAATCTACAACAAAACCTAACCCTAACCCTAAACCTAACACTTATCCTAACCCTAACACTAACCCTTAACCTAAGCCTATATAAAACCCTAGTACTAAACCTTACCTAACACCTAACTATTCCTAACCCTTACCTGAACCCTAACCCTTACCCTTACCGCAACCTTTACCCTAACCCTAAACCTAACCCTAACACTAGGCCTAAAACCTAATCACAAGTTTAGGCCCAACCCTAAACCGTAAACAAAGCATCAGATTGCCACAACCCTCACCTAACTTGAACCCAAAACCTAGCCTTAATACTAACCCCAAACCCAATCTAAACACCAAACCTACTCCTATTCCTAAACCTTATCTGAACCCTAAACCAAACCCAAGGCCCTCCCCTTCTCTCAACCTAACACTCAAACTAACCTAGACCCAAAACTAACCCTACATCTATCCTACCTTTGATCCTTACCTTATCCATATTCTAAGGCCTAACCCTACTCTGACCAGAAATCTAATGTTTTCTAAAATCTACCCCTTACCCAAAACCTAAATCTACAGAAACATCTAACCCTAACCCTAAACCTAACTCTTATCCTAACTAGAACACCAGCACTTCACCTTATCCTAACTGTAATCCTAGAACTAAACCTTACCTTGTCCGTAACCCTATTCCTAACCCAAACCAGAATTCTAATCTGTACCCTAACAAAAACCCTTCCCCTAAACCTAAACCTAATGCTACCCTAACCCTAGCCCTAAATTCTACCCTAACACCAACACTCAATCCCAAGCCTAAACCAAAGCATCAGATTACCGCAGATCTCACCTAACACTAACCCCAATCCTATCCCTAGTACTAAAACCAAACCCAATCCAAACAACAAAGCTATTCCTATTCCTAAACCTAATACTAAGCCAGAACCAAAATCAATGCCTACCCCTTCTCTCAGCCTAACACTCAAACTAACCTATACCTGAAGGTAACGCTAAATCCAATCCTAACCCTCACCCTTACCCAAGGCTTAACCCTTCTCTGATTTTAAAACTAAAGAGAACACTACCCCTTCCACTAAACCTTCATCTACATCCCTAACCCTTACCCTAAACCTAAATCTACACCAAAACCTAACCCTAACCCTAACTCTTATTCTAACTGTAAAACTAACATTTCACCTAACCCTAACTGAAAACGTAGTACTAAGCCTTACCTAACACCTAACTATATTCCTAACCCTAACCTGAAACATAATGCTAACCCTAACCCATAAAAACAACTTTTAACCAAACCCTATCCCTTCCACAAAACCTTAATCTACACCAAAACCTAACCCTAACCCTAACCCTAACCCTTACCCTAACCCTAACCCTACCCTAACCCTGCCTCGGGACCTACTCGCACATCCACCCAGGAATCACAGAATCACAGAACTGTAGGTGTTGGAAGGTACCTCTAAGAAATCATCTAGTCCAGCTATAGTGTTATTATTCAAGGTCCCACAGCTGCCAGAGCTGAAGAGCAGCATGGGTTGATGCTGCAGCACCTCGGTGGAGGGAGCCCCAGGAGCCCGGGATCACCTGGATCACTGCCACACGGCCAAAACAAACCCAGCACACCACCAGCACTCCGTGGCTTTCATCTTTTCCCTCCCCGCGCTGTTTTCTTTGCCATCCCAAAGCAGTACCAAGGATTACCTCCTCGTCCCTGCAGCTCTTTCTTCCCACAGGAGATGTACACCGTGGGGTTCCGCTGCAGCTTGCTGGAGAGCAACTTTTGTTACCCACTGCACGTTTCAGTAGCTTTTCCCCCTGTTACTTGTTTCCCCCAGTTGTTACTGCATCTTCACAGCCAGCTAGCAAGGACAGCTTCTCAAACACATCCCTGTTCATTGCTTTGTTCTTGTTTTTAAACATGCACACACCAGACGCTGCCTCCTCTGCACAGGTTTCCTTGTCTGTGGTCACTCACGAGGGTAAGAAACAAGGTGCAGATCCCTTTTTCCATGACACTTACAGGAAACAAGATGACTGTTAAAGAAAAAAATACTTGAGGAAACACTTTTGCAGTCATACAGGAACAAAAAATTAAAGGCAACATAAATCCCGACCATATTTTTAAGATGTGACCAAGTCATCGTGCCTCAGCACAAAGTGCAGGCTGAACTCTCAAACACCACAGCTTTCAGCTGTGGACCCAGCACACAGAGATGCTAAAAGCAAACATGGAGAGCATCGCTCTGCATTACAGCTTTACAGGTAACATTCTCTAAGCAGAGAAATGCAAATCCCAATTCATCTCTTTCAGTGCAGGAACCATCTCAGGTTCCTGGTGAGCAACAACAGCCAAGGAGGACTTTGGGCTCTGCAGGGTCCCAGTGTGGAGAATTACACACAGGAACAGCTGGGAATAAAGATGATGGCAGAGGTACAGAGCTATCCATCATCCATAGGCACAGTGGCTCAGCACGTTTCTCAACATAACGCAGGATCTGAGAGCCACGTGGAAAATGCAGCTGCACTCTGCTTTCCTCTTCTGTCCCATTCCTTCTGCCCCCGTCAGAGGGGAGGAACGAGCCGCGCTCCCACAGCTCCCTCGCGCAGCCCCGCACCCCTCAGGTTGGAGCTGTCAGATGGGAAAGCAGGATGGGAAAACCAATTCTTGCCTGATTGTAAAGCAAAAAGAAAGATAAACTGTGGCCTCTCCTTTTTCCTTCCTCCTCCCCTCCCTTTCTCTCACCTTCCCCTTCCCTCTCTTTCCAGCATGGGTGCGAGTGCTGCAGCTCTGCAACCATGTCAGCCATTCTTGGCCTGCAGCTCTGGGGAAGGAAGCTCTAGGTCATCCCACAAATAACACGCAGCTCCCACACCGCCATGAGGACTTTCCCTGCTGAAGATCTCCTTCTGCAGCTGGCAAAATGCTTACGGCCTGGAGCTGGAACTGTAGCACTTACTCTTGACAAGGTGTCCTTCATGAAGTTAGGCTGTTGGGAGAAAGAGTTTAGTTTGGACTGGTCTGTGTGCAGACAAGGGGATTCATTGTCCACTGACGAAGAGCCAAAATTAATAATAATAATAATAATAATAATAATGATAATAATAATAAAGAATAAACAACACCGTAACACGCAAGAATTCAGATAAAAACTGTTTATTAAGAGAAAAAACCTGTAATGGTAATGACAGCATATAATATAATACACATACACACACATTGTATAAAACAAGGGGCGGGCAGATGGAGGCAGAGCCACCCAGCTGAGCGTGCAGCCTGCTTTGGTGAATGACAGAGCAGCACAAGATTCAGCCTCTTTTCCCAAAGAGGAACAGCTGGTCTTGAGGCATCACAAGCACCACAACTAGGTCTCGAACAAAGCGGACTCAAAGATGCTGCTCCTTTGAAACCTGACAATTAATTGAAAGACATCCATTCCTATCCACGTACAACTAATATTACTCACAACCAGTCTACTTTTTTTTCTGTTAGGTCTGGGTTTTGCCAGACCATTTGTAGATCTCCCTCCCAGGAACCGGTAGGGGCCCACAGAGGCCAATGGAGATCCATAAGGACCACTAGGAAGTAGTAGGAACCAGAAGGGACCATCAGAACCCATTTCTTCACCACATTTTACTGGACCAGTGTGCACAACTCTTAACCACTATGGACCTGTCTAAACCACTATGCATCAGTAGACACCATTATAGACCAACAGTGGGCAATAGAGACCACTGGGAACCAGTAGGAGTGCACACCAGTATGGAACAGTAAAGACCAGTATGGACAAACAGTGGCCGCTAGAGACCAGTGGGAACCAGGAGAAACCAGGAGGAACTGGGAGAACCCATTCCTCCACCACTACCCTCACCAGTGCCACCCAGTCTAAACCAGTACACACCAATAGAAGCCAGTAGCCAGAGGAGGCAGGAACGATGCTGGGGGGCAGGAGAACGTGAGGAGCTCCCCAGCAGGAAGCCACAAACCCTGCAGAAACCTGCACGAGAGTCGGAGCACGTCTGGGTGCCCAGGACGAAATGCAGCACCTGGCCATGGAGCGCTGCGGCCCGAGAGCAGAGCGCTGCTGCCTCTGCCAAGCTGGCTTCCCAAGAAGGACTTGTCTGTCCCCATTAAACACAGAGTGCTGGCTCCTCCAAATGCTTGCTGATTGCTTGGAAGCCCAAACCCTTCCAGCCTCCAAGCTGGAGGCAGCCTGCGGCCAATGTCTCCTGGTCCCATCGTGCAGTGCCCGAGAGAGAGGATGACACGAGCTGGCTGCACAAGACTCATCTGAATTTCTCGTTTATTTGACTTCAGATATCCCCATTGGGTGACTCTGGTGTTGGTTTCCTAGAATTTGGAACCGAGAGGTGACCACGCCCTTTGCTTAAGATGAGGGCACAGAAGCGATGGGAGAACTCACTGAGGTCACAGTCGTTGCCGGGGTAGGAGCATTTGTTCCACAGGAGGTGAGCAGAGCTGGTGCTCTGGTGAGCGTGCTGCATACCGAGACTGAGCTCCGGGCATTCTTGTAAAGTGATCACTCCAGGACAGCCCATCAGAAGCAGCGCTGCGGCGTGTGCGTGAGCTGGGCACAGCTTAGGCTGAGCAGGCCGAACAGGTGAGCTGGGCTTGGTGCTGGGTGGTCACCGCGAGGTGTCTCAGAAGAAAAGCTGGGCTGGGGAGGAGTTCCCAGCTCCAGCGGCACCCCTCTGTCCGGCTGCTGCTGGCTGCTGCTGGCTGTGAAATCAACACGCCATCTGTTGTAGGGATGGAGCCTGCGCGTCCATGGCACAGTGCCGGGCATGGGGGGAAACGGAAAGCCCCTGCAGGTAAGAGCCTCCTGGGAGCTGTGGTGTGGGTACCTGCCTCTAAATGGGACTGCATGAAGGGGTGTGTGCGATGGAGGAGAGAGGAAAGTACACTCCAGATCTATGCTGACTGCAGAAATGGCACAGCTTTGTAACAGTGGAAGAGCATATGGAATAAACTACACTTGAAGACGACAAGTTTGTGGCTGGCTGTGCTAACGTCTTCCTCCAAAGAGATGCTCTTCAAGTATTTCTTCTCTCCTTTCTGTCAGAAGCTGATGCAAGCGGCCTTCCTTGGAAGCGCAGCCTTGCAGAAAGCCAGGGGACGAGCACGGAGTGTGACACTGCACCCGAGAGAGGTACAGACACACAACAGACATCTGGGCTTGGTGCACGGTCCTCTAGCTAGGCTTTCTCTCTGTCCTTTCCTTGGACTGTTGTCCTTGTGTGTTGTTGGTGGTCTTAATCCCTGGGATTTTCAGTTCCCTTTCCAGTTCTGATCTGTATTGTGAACCCAATGTTCACCCAAGACCCTAAGATCCCTTACCTTGAGCACAGTAGGGGAGAGCTGGCACTGACCCTTTGGGGATTTTCTTACTGTTGCAGCAGTGACGACTTGTTTGGATGTGCCGGATGACATCACGGACATTCACGGTCTGTTCTCTTGGATCGAAAGTGAGTTTGGGGGCTCCAGAGCCCGCAAGGGAATGTTTGCACAGAGTGAATGTGGGAAGGCTATCATCGCCATTTTAGGGGATGTGCTTGCCTTTTCAGATGTGGTCCCCCAGGAGAGCCCCAGCAGCCCTCTCTCTGAGTGCTTCATCCCTGAGCTCCCGCACATCCCCACGGACAACACAGAGCTCAGCGCAGAGGGACTGGAGGCCATCATGACCCCCACCGACACCTTCTGGGGGCTTCCACCATCCCCCGGGCTCCTGGCTGAGCTGCACTGTGGGCTGTCACTACTGGACCCCGTCGTGCCACCAGTGGATGCGCAGCTCAGCCCACAGACAACCCCCCTTCCTCTCACCACACCTCCCTCAGCCCAACCTACGCAGCCCATGGAAGAGGTGCAGGAAAGGCGGCCTCAGGGGGTTCAGGCCCACTCGCTGCTGGCCCTGAGCTCTGTCCCCTGCCGGGTGACAGAAGAGAAAAGCGGGGGCAGCACCAAGCGGGCCAAGCGCCCTGCACCTGCTGGCACCCCCCAGAAAGGGGAGAGCTCCCAGCACGAGCAGCCCACCGGCAGCACCCCAGCCAAGAAGAGAAAGCTGCTGTTGTGCAAGGAGAGAAGGGACAGAAAAGGCCGCAAACACCCGCGCCAAAGGAAGCTGGCTGGGGTCAGCGCAGGAGGCAGCAGCAGTGGGCGAGCGGGCCCTGTCAGCGAGCTGCACAGATACCTGCTGGACTCCATCCAGGCTGTGCACCCGCTGGGGCAGAGGGTGACTGCGGTGGGGCCGCTGTGCCAGCCACCCTCCGTGCAGCCCCAACCCACACCCAGCGCTGGGCCTGCTTCCCCCCGGCCCCAACGCAGCAGCACAGAAGAGGCAGCGCCGGCACCAGCAGGCAGCACGGCCAGAGAGCAGGACGCTGCCAAGAAGACGGCGCCCAGCTGCCTGCGCCCGCTCCCGCGGAGGAGTGCACCGCTGCCGAGGGACCCACCCTCACAGCTGCACAAGCAGCAGCCTCGGCCACGGCGCTCCGTGGACTTTGTGCCCTGCGTGGGGCCCAGGCTGGCACCCACACGACCGGAGGAGTCACTGCCCATCACAGCCGAGCAGCGGCCCGAGCGGGAGTGCATGAAGAAGCTGGCCCGGGACCAACGGGAGCGGGCGGCCCACCAGATGAAGATCGGCCCCGTGCAGTTCCTCGTGCAGCGCCAGATAGACATGGCCGTAGCCGACGAGTACGGCTACCCGTAACCCTGCGCTCCTCGCCGCCCGACGACCCGGCGTTTCTTTCCAGTCCTGCCCAGTGAACAGCCTGGGGGAGACCATGCACAGTTCTGCTGCCGCTGAAGGACTGAGGAGAGGAGCTTTTCCAACACTCCCTTTCCCATTTATTTCTTTGTTTTATTAGCTTCAGTTCCAAGGAGGTCGCATCATACCCTGTTATTTTGCATTCCCGTTTCTTATTTAATAAATTAGCTTTCTTCCTCAGATCGTTGCCACCGTTTTGTTTTTAGGCCCATCTCCCTGCCCTTCTTTCCCCCTTTTCCCTTTCCCAGGGTGTGGGTACGTGGGCTCCCTGGCCCCATTCGTCATGGAACCAGGCTGAACTGGCCTATAAACCGTTGACAGTTATGTATTTCCGTCAACCGAAAGCAGTGTCACAAGCATCAATGGACGGTTTCTTGGCCATCTTGAAACCCATTCTCATACTCCTTAGTCAAAGTGGAGAGCATGGCTGCACGTCCTTCGCCGCTCAGAGCCCCGCTCAGCCCGGCCCCGGGTGCTCACTCCCTTCCAGCTGCCTCCCAGCTATCCCCAGTGGCTCCCGTTAACCACCCCTTCATCATCCCAGTGCCTCCCAGAATCACCAGCCACATTCCCAGGGGCTCCCAGTCACTCCCAGCTCCCTGCTGCAATGCTCCCACTG
The DNA here is from genome assembly GCA_023055505.1 of Callipepla californica brunnescens. NCBI lineage: Eukaryota > Metazoa > Chordata > Aves > Galliformes > Odontophoridae > Callipepla > Callipepla californica. The sequence goes on along the minus strand of JALIRH010000200.1, from coordinate 36,035 downwards.
CCTTGCAGCAGCCCCCAGTCCATCCCACATACGCTTCCACTGCCTCCCTATGGCCTCCACTGGAGCCCCTGTGCCCCCTAGTGCCCTCCACACACAGTCCCAGTGCCTTCCAGTATCCCCAGCCCTTCTTTCCAGTGCTTCCCAGTTCACCCCTCACACCATCACAGAATTTCTCAGTGATCCAGAATCATGGAATTGAATTCGACTGAATCTATAGATTTGTTAAAACTAGGTCTCATCGTTTGCACAAACAGGTAACCTCAGCAAGAAATACAGAGACCATAGAAATGAATGTACCCCCAAAGAGAGCTGCTGTCTCACCTCTGTACCTGGGAAGATCATGGAATGGATCCTCCTGGATGACATGCTTGACCACATGAGGAACAAGCGTGTGATCCAAGACAGCCAGCACAGCTTCACCAGGGGAAGGTCATCCTTAACCAATCTGCTGGCCTTCATTGATGGAGTGACGACACTGCTGGACACTGGCGGGCGACGAATGTCATTTACCTGGTCTTGAGCAAGGCCTGTGACATGGTCCCCCACCACATCTTTATCTCCAAATTGGAGGGATGTGGGTTTGATGGGTGGACCACTTGATGGACAAGAAATTGACAGAGGGTGGTGATTCACGGTGCTGTGTCCAGGTGGAGGCTGCTAACGAGCAGCATCTCCCCGGGGTCTGTGTTGGGACCAGTGCTCTTTCACATCTTTATCAGTGACACTGAGGACAGAATTGAGTGCACCCTCAGCAAGTTTGCTGATGACACCAAGCTGAGTGGCGAGGGTGACACAGAGGAAGGAAGGGATGGCATCCAGAGGGACCTCATCAGATTTGAAACTTGAGCCTGAGTGAACATAATGAGGTTCAACACTGCAAAGTGCAAGGTTTTGCACTTGGGGCCAGAGGAATCCCAGGCATCTACACAGACTGGAAAGAGCAGTCCTTCAGAGCAGCCCTGTAGAGAAGGACCTAGGGGTTCCGATGGGTGAAAAATTTTACATGAGCCTGCAGTGTGCTCCTGCAGCTCTGGAAGCAAATGGGATCTTGGGCTCCATCAGGAGAGGGGTGGCCAGCAGGGACAGAGAGGTGATTGTCCCTCTCTACTCTCCTCTTGTGAGGCCCCATCTCGAGTACCACGTCCAGGTCTGGAGCCCCCAGTACAAGAAAGGCAGGGAGCTGTTGGAGAGGGTCCAGAGGAGGGCCACAAAGATGCTCAGAGGGCTGGAGCACCTCCCCTACCAAGACAGGCTGAGGGAGCTGGGCTTGTTCAAGCCCAGAGAAAAGAAGGCTGCGGGGTGACCTCATTGCAGCCTTTCAGTGCCTAAAGGGAGCCTATAAACAGGACGGGAGTCAACTCTTGGAAGGGCAGATAACAGCAGAACAAGGGGAATTTTCTTAGAAAACCAAAATCTCTTAGAAAAATTAAACCAGCAGTTCTGCAGACATCCTGTTCAAACAGTTCACACTCTGACCTCTAACTGGGAAAGGAAAAAAATCACATTGCCTCTTTTTCTAAAGACTCATCACTTGAGCTTATCCTGCCATTTGCTGATTTCTCCCTGCAATGCTTCCAGACTTTTCACTTCAGCACCCTTTTGCTCTAGAAATACCAAATTTCAAATGTGATTAACCAGGATATTTCAGAAACAATTGTAAGCTAAGTTGTGTCTTAGCGGTAACACCATACGATCAGCTTGCATTTCTGTATTTCAGGTACTCTAAAGAAAGAAGCATTCAAGCTGGCAAACACACAATGGCTTCAGATAACCACCACTGCTGCAGATTCAGGGCCCGAGTCGATTGCTCTCAGGAGGGGAAGCACGACAGCACTCAATACAAGTGATCAAGCTTCAATTTATTGCTAATAATACGTGATTTATATAGTTTTCTTTAGATGGAGTGCAAACTAACTGCTGGCTAACAGCATTATAGCACACAATCATTGGCTGAGAGCTGAAGCTGGCCTAGTGCCCTCGTGCAGAATTCCACTCCCTGCTTGGAAGAGAATAGTGGTGAGTGGATTAAACCCTCCCCTTCCTCTGTGGCCAGTCTGTTTGTCCTTCCTGTGCATGGGAACATAGACCGAGTCGCACTGAATCTTGTAGCAGCAGAGACAAAGTCTGTGCTTTAACTGGACTTTGCATCTGAATATCTCAAAAAGCTTCAAAAATCACGGTTCTGCAGTGTAAATCAAACGTGCCAGCACAGCCATCTCACAGACCATTCGTCTGTAATTAGGACTTGCCTCCACTGACATTGTTAGGATTATTTCCACCATGGACCAAAAGTGAAACTGTGTCTTATAAAAACATCTCTTCTACCCAGAACATGCATTTTTCATAATGAGGATCAGGGACAGCATGTGTTAATTATAAAATGGTTTGGGAGACAAAGCCAGAAGATAAATATCCAATCAGTTATTTGTATGTTAAAATAACCTATGTTTATACTCAGCTTAGAGATCATGGGAGTGGTCAAACCAAATTGATAACGACATTCAACATAGAGATTATTTTTTGGTGTAAGAGAATGAAGATTTTCCTTTGCCATGATGCTTACCAAAAGAGCTGTCAGTGTCAGGGAACACAATGTTCTGAGATTACTGCTTCCCATGATTGTCTCACAGATCTCTCCAATGGCTTTGTTTGTCTCTGCCTCTCTCTTGTCCTCCATTTAGGTACTGGGCTCCTTGGGAAGAATGAAACCCAAGAGCGTGATTTGCTGTTCAGTGTTACATCAGTTATAATTCCAGAGGAGCCTTCAGTTTGGGAGCAAACAGTGATGGCCATAGAATCTGAATGTAAGTCACAAAGCAATCCAAACAGCTGAGTCTGGATTTCAAAACTCAACTGCATAAAAGCTTGATGAGAAAGCAGAGGTTTTGTACAGTCGCATTTAGTTCCTCCTCTGTTTCCTGATGAATGCCAGCCATGCATTCCAGGAAAGAGGTGACCAGGCACATGGAGCAGAGTTTCCTCCTGGTGAAACCCTCGTGAGCACCGAGTCATCCCCAGAGAAGGCAAGAGAACCCGGGGTCCTGGGTTCATATTTCATGGGAATTTTGCTATGAATTGTAACTCGTCACCAGAGCACCTCGTCTCATTGCTGTCTTGCTGAGGAGTTAGTTTACTCTTCAATCCCAAGTTTTTTTTTCTTTGGTGCACTTCTCTTTCCTTCCATTTGATATCAGTCCTCCTTTATCCCTTATTCCTCCTGTTGCAGGCACCAGGTATGGAAGTCTTTGCCCGGCAGAGGAGACTGAACTCAACAGGGACACGGATTGCTGTGAAAATGAAAAACTTTATTTCTTCAACAAAGTAAACATCAACATTGGAGTCAAATCAAAAGGCAGAAGATAGGACAGATGGCACCTAAGTGTTAACAGGGGAGAAAGGGGTCGTGCTACACCGCAGCCTGCCATGGCTCACGTGGCTGTTTCAGCCTGGTTTCCTCTAAACCAGTGCAGCAGTTCCTGGAGCCGACTGATGAAATCCCAGACTTTCTGGGCTGGAAAAGCACACGCGGTAAACGGGCTGGACTGCGTTGGCCTGTGGTACGGGGTTGATGTGTACGCTGGAGGTGGTGCTGTAGTGGGCACTTCTGCTGGCAGCAGTCCCATCTGCACGAGGATCCAGTGCCGGAAGAGCTGAGTGGAGGCATAGACTCCAGGCTGGTGCATTCTCCCGCAGCCCCTCCCCCAGCTGGTCACGCCAACGAGCCAGAAGAAGTCGGCTCTTTTATCCTTGCACACCAGAGGACCACCGCTGTCGCCCTGCAGAGGGGGAGAGAAGGCCAAAGTGTTACTGGGCACCACATCAGCCGCAGAGCTGGCTTTCTCACAACACTCCCTAGAGCCACATTCACCGCACAGAAAAGCTCTGCTTGGGTGCTAGAGCCTAAAAAAGCTTTTGGGAGGGGGCTGCAGGCACGGAAAGTTGCCCTCCCTCCCTCATCTCTGTGCAATGATCTGGCCTGAGGTGAGAGGTGTGTTCCAGGACTGGCTCTGGACCTCCAGGGCACCAAGAGCACCCAGAGGGGGATGCTCCAGGCAGAGTCCCAGGCACGCGAGGCATGGGGAGCCAGGGGGCGGAGCTGCAGATGGGAAAGGGGGGTGAGCTCCAGAGCTGGTGGGCACCCGGCGCAGGGAGGGCGGCTTGCAGGCACAGCACGGCTGCGTGTCGGCATGCAGCTCCTACCTGGCAGGTGTCAATGCCGCCCTGCGGATAACCAGCACACACGTTGTGGGAATGGATGGCCCCGGCGTACCAGTGCGTGCTGTTGCAGAGTCGGAGGTCAATGAGCCGGACCCTGGCCTCCTGCAGAATGTGATACGGTCTGGCAGGTTCCTCTTGGGCTGAGGGCAAGAGCAGAATTGGCAGCGTCAACTTCTTGCCAGTTCTCACCCTGTTAGGGGGGGAACCCCCTCCCCTAGGTCTTGGCTTTGTGTCCTGAGACGTACCAACGCTTCCCTGCTTTGGGAAATGGGTCAGGCCCATCGCTCTCTACAGACACATCACCATGGTGCATGTCACCCTGGGTTCCAGTGCTGCCATCAAGGATGCCGGCCCTCTGCCTCAGCAGCACGCCAAGCTTTAGTTGCACGTTTCGGATACTCACATCTCAGACCCACGTGTCCCCAGCCACTGATGTAGCACTCTGAGAGCTCTCCCACGTTCAGCGAGGCGTCGGGCATGCAGGCGAGCTGGATGTAGGAGCTGCAGTAGACAGGTGTGTCCAGTTCTAGTAAGGCGATGTCATTGGCCATGGTGTCCCTGTCGTAATACTCGTGCACAATGACCCGCTTCACGTTGCGCTCTACAGCTCCGGGGCCCGGGCGAGTCAAATCGTTGGCACCGATCACCACGTGCCACGGTGTGTCGGGACTGGAGGAAGGATGGAGAAAGGGGTCAGCGGGAACACGGCCGCGTCCTGCAGCACCCAGGAGGGGTGCACCCAGGAGCACCCGCACGCTGGCTGGACTGCAAGGAAAGGGACAGCCCTTACCTCGCGTGGTCAAAGCAGTGCGCTGCCGTGAGGACCCACTGCGAGCTGATGAGGGACCCTCCGCAAATGTGTTTCAAGCCCGCAAACCAGTGGCTCTGCAAGCTGACGATCCAGGGCCAGGCCCCACGCGGGGCATCCGTGCCGCCCACGATGCGATTTCCCCCAGAACGAGAGACCATGGGCCGGAGCCCGCAAGTGCTGCAATGAGAAAGACGGTGAGTGCCGCTGCCGGCTGCTCCCTCACCCCGCTCACGCTGCACGTGAGCCGCTGTCCGGGGGCCACTCACTCGCAGACACTCGAGGAGCTGGGCGCGGGCCGGCACACGGCCAGCGGCATGAGGAGGAGCAGCAGCAGCACCATCACTGCTGGAGAACAGCAGCAGCCCATCGCGCCTGGTTTCACTGCCATTGACTGCGGCCGCAGTGTGCCCCTTTGCCGTCAGCGCCGACGTCACAGGGCCGCCAGTTCTGACGGCTGTGCCACTGTCGGGTGCTGCATGTGGGGGGGTCCAGGTGGGACCTGGGCTGGGTGGGACCCCTGCAGGATGGGACGAGCGGCCGGCTGCCAGCACTGCCTGCTGACGGCAGGAGGAGCACGAGCGGCTTCACAGCGCATTTGGGTGTCGGAGCGCCATGTGCTTGCAGCCGTGGCAAACGAGCAGCAACGTCTGAGCTCGCTGCAGGTGGAAAAACTTCCTCATTCCCCAGTCTCAAGTGAAAAATAAAGTGCAGCTTGTAACTTAATTAAACAGATGCAAATGCACACACGTACCTGTAGCCAGCTGAATAGCTTCCATGATCACTTCTCTTGGCATACCTGGAAGATTCCGATCAACCTAGTGTGAGAACAGGTAAGAGACAGCAATATTTAGGGAAAGGTTATTGTTTGTTTTTCAGAGACAATCTTCTTGAAGATTAATTAGAGCAGTACTTTCCTGCAAGGCCTTTGCTTGTACCTGCCACCTTGAAATCCCTATCGTCATAATAGTCGTCAATTCCCTGTCAGTGTAAGCAGAAAAAGACATCGGCAAATAAATACATCCCAGTTCCAAGACTCATTGTTCCAAAAGTACTTTCTAAAGGTCAGTAAGCCACAGAGAGGACCTGGCAAAACTTGCAGAGCTGTTCTCACCTTTCAAACTCCTTTTTTCCCCCCATCCCCAGTATTACTCCACTGTTCCTGATGCATGAGGTCTCCTTCTCTTCTTACCAATAAGAACTTCTGCGGACTAGTTTTCTCAACAGTACTATCAGTGACAGCTGCAAGAAGCAGAAGGATGACAGCATGCATTTTCTCTCCCCGATAACCTTGCCAACAGCTCGTTCTCCTCCTACAACACTGTGCTTTTCTGTAAACTACAGCAGCCAACAGCTACCAATCCCCTTCTTACAAAATTCAGTGAAAACAGAAAGCTGCTAAGAGCTCAAAAGAAATAACATGGTAGCACCTAGAACTACACGGACAAAATAATGCTACAGAAGAAAGCTCCATGCACTGATAGAAATGTTTGGGCCAGAAACACTCACCAGGATGCCAGTCAGCAAACGGGAGTCCTCAAGATCTCTCCCTTCCAGATCGTATTCGGTAACGAGACCCACTGCTATAGTGGAACGAAAAAGAAGGATCCTCACAGATCTTCAATTAATTGGCTGCAAACATGCTTTTGCACTATTCCAGCCGTGGAACAGACAACTGGAAGCTGAAGTCAGCTGGATTTGCTGGCCCTATCAGTTCTCCCCTCAAGGAGAACGCAGGTAGCTTCCCACCTCCCATTTACACTACTGAGCACCTAAAATACTTTGTTATTTCAGTATGGATTGTATTCACTTGACCTGAACAAAGCTGACCCACAAATGCCTGTGGAACCTTAATTAGCTCAAGTAAAGAACAACATTCACACACTGAAGAGAAAGAAGAGAACTGGCACAGAGCACCACGGAGCCTTCTCTGAGGCTTGTAGCTCAGACACACAGCTCGGGGATCAAGCCTAGGACAAACTTCTCTCTGCGGTTAGTACAGAGGAGCTCCTCTCCTGTCCAAAAAATGGTTACTCAGTCACTGCTAGATGTTCTGAGACCAGAAAACAGTTTCTGTTTTGTTTTTCTTTCAAATACAGAATGTTAAAACAATACCTTTCAAGTGCCTCACTGCATTCTCCAACATCTCCAGAAGCTAGCATCAGTTTAACAAAGCTACAACAGGTCAGCAGGTGATCTTTCTTGACAGCTCTCCAATTCTTTTGATCAGACTCCACGTCTCGCACTGCTTCAAGGTATTCCTGAAGAAGAAGGTTTGTCAGAAGATAAGGAACCACCACCCTTCTGCAAAGACAGGAGCTTCTCCTGAACACACTGCCACATCACCCAGTTTCCCAGCTAAGACATTAACACACACCTCAGCAGCAAAGTTCCAGGAACTGTTTGCCTGGACAATTCCCTCCCTGATGGAGCTGCTGGACCTAACTTAGTACTCAAGCGACAGACTAAACAACTCCGTAAGGCTGAAGAAGAAAACCCCAATTAAATCATTGGTTTCAGCACACGTCACACTTGAAGGAGTTCAACCACTTGAGAAACAGCTGTCAGTGTGACACTGCTACGAGACTAACACTTGTTTCTAGGACACGGAAGATCACTACAGGATCAAAATCGGACTGAATACCTCCAATGTCTGTATGACACAGGAACACCATTCCAAGCTTGGCTCTACAGCTCTTGTCTTCTCTGCCTCCTGACAATGGAGCACAGCATCTCTTAAGTTATTACTTGAACAGCAGAGAGCAACCAGTCTGATGTTAAGGTCGGTAACGTCAGGTCTCACACGGAGCTCTGTTTGAATCACATCCAAGAGCTGATCCCTCCCATCTCCACCTTTATGCTCCAGTAGCTGCTCCTGCTGAATATGAAGATGACACGTTAAGATTTCATTTTCCATGTCAGCCTTCTCAGCAACTACATCAACCCTGACAGCTTTCTCATGTCCACTACACAGGCTACGTGATGAAACTACTCTGAAAGGCTGCCGTGTCTTACAGAGTTCAATGAGTATCTCAGAAGTGAGAAAAAAAAAACCTCAACATTTCATTGTTTGTATCGTGGAGACGCTAAGTTAAGACTGTCAAACCATTTGGATCGAACATGGTAAGCCTTGATGCAGAACAGATTGTCTAAAAGAAGAATAAAAATAACCAACCAAGAAAGTGCCAAACACCACACAAAAACCCCAAACACAGGCCTCTCAGGACGTGCATTCCGTTGCCCCTGTGTTACCTAAAACTAATGCCTGTACAGAAGTGAGACTGTATGACTGGAAGCATTGACTCGGTGTTTGGGAATAACAGCATCTCCTACACCCTGAAGTTTTTCACTCAAATAACAAACATCAGAAAGCCGTGTAGTTACACACTAGCCAGGCAAGATTGCATCTCCTCTTGACCACTTGGATATTATTATTAACGTGGTTTATCCATCGCTCCAAGTACACTTTCTTTTAGGCACAGAACAGAGGTCAGAAGTTGGAATTTACCTTCAGCCTGTAAGCAGCAGGATTCCCAGGGAAGAGCCTGGCAGACTTCTGAACCCAGAACTTTCTCTTCCATCAGTGATGTCCTTATGGCACAGTAACTCTGCTATCTTCAGTACAAGATCTTTCTGCACTGGATTCAGCTCCATGGAACGCTAGTTTTCCCCATGCATACACAGGAGAAAAAAAGGTTACCAGTAACTTGATCTCGCCACCCATACACAACAGGAAAGAAAACGTGACCCCCATTAAACAGACCCAGCAGTATCAAACTAGAACCATCAGTAAATACTTCCTGACTACTTTAAGGAAAGCCTCCCTTTGGAAAGGCTGCCGTTACTTTATAGCACCCAGACAACTGCTGGAATTCAGAACAGTGCGGCAATGGTTTACGGGCTGCTTCGGCCCGGTTCTGTGACCACGGGGGTGAGGGGACCCACAGGCAAAGGGGGAAAGGGAAAAGGGAGATGGGCCGAAAAACAAAACAGCAGTAACGATCTGAGGAGAAAAGCTGATTTACTACCTAAGATATGGGAATGCAAAATAACACAGTACAATAGAATCAGAACTGAGGCTAATAAGTAAAATTAGAGAGTGTGTCCAAAAACCAAAGGCCTCACACTGACACTGAAGGCCAGATGGCGAGGGAGCACCTGCTGCTGGGATGAACCGGAAGGGAAAAGAGAGCGATCTCGTGACTTGCCAACAGTTTTATCATTCCCTCTGAGCAGAAAACAGAAAAACGCGAAGTAACGCCAAGTCCTCTGGGGAACGTAGTTCTACTCTTCAGAGACAGCTCTACCCAGAACCCTCCCCAAGGCCTGAATAATGAAACACTGACTGTGAACTTCACATTTCTAGGCCTGCCTAATCAGAGCTGTGTTTGCCTGTTCCCTGTACCTCTGAGGAAACAAACAAACGAGCCCACCACTAACACAAAACAAACAATGCAACTGAAAAACACCACTCTCCATCTGATCTTCCAGCAGCAGCTACATTACTGCTGTCATCATCATCCTTGCTGCAGGATTCTACAGGGCTCACAGATCCTCAGTCCAAAGGGCAGCGGTAAGAAGATGAGACGAGCAGGTAGCACAAAGCTCAGGTAAATTTACAAAGCAAGAAAGCGGGACGTCGGGGAGCAGAGCGAAGCACTTACCTTGGAACACCCAACAGCTTTTTCTGTGTTATCCTGAGCCTCATAAATCTGTCCCAGAAACCTGTGTGCTCTAGGATCTCTCTCACGGACACTCAGATAAGAAGATATGTATCTACAGACCACCACCAAAAAAAAAAAAAAAAGCCAAAACCATATATATATCCTCAGTAATACAAGTTCCCCCACATCCCATTGCTAACATGGGAACGTAATCTGTCCTACAGGATGTACAGTTTAGTTCTAGGTACTCCATCCAGACCATCAAGCAAGCAACAATATCATTTTCACACAGATATTTGCCTGTGAGTACTGGTGCTTGTTAAAAAGAGCAGTGGTTCACAGAAACTCTAAGCAGGACATAACACAGTGCAACAGGAGGCATGTCAGCCAGCACCACACAGCTCACCATCTTGTAAGGCAGCGTTTTAGAAAGATTTAAATGGTACCAAATTCTCCTATTTAACGCTACCTTAAAATGGCATGAAAACCATCTTGATTTCTGCACTCTGCCCCATTTAGCTTTTCTATTACACTTTAAAGAACAGAACAACGTACGTAACATTTATTACCCCTGAGCAAGTTTGTATTCTTTGATTCCAAGTTACAGCTTTGCAGTAAGGAATCCTTTCAACAACTTCTGAAGGGAAAAACAACACGACAGGAACATTTCAGATGTACAGTACTTCTGAAGCAGATGTTGGTAGCACCCGTGGAGCACCCCAACTTCACTCCCCCTCTCCTTGTCTCTGGTCCTGCTGATACATGCAGATGCTGCATTTCACTCCCTAAGAATAAAAAGAGAATACATTTTTCCCCTGCTTTTTGAATTACCGGGCTTACAGACAGCTCATCAGCAAACGCCAAGCTAAATACTAAAAGCCATAGTGTAGGTGCAAAGCATCAGCTTAGTGATTAGAGCTGGCTCAGGAGGCACAGGAAGAAATTCTCGCTTTTTAGCTGACAGGGAGGCGAATGAAACTGCCTTCTTACTGACGAGACCTCAATCCCAGTCCCTGTCTCTTGCCCAACCCTGAGGAACTGGCACTCCGTGTTGTCCCCAGCGGTCACACCACCAGGAAGGCAGCTCAGCAGGCAGGACTGTTACCCTTGCTACTCTAGCAGCTGCCCTAGGGCTGCTACCCTTACTCCATAAATGATAACTGTTTGGCTTTGAAATCTCTCTGAAATCCGTTAACTCTTACGTACACGGCAGCAGGAATTTTACTCACCACAGCTGTTGTCATTTAGGAAAGTGTCAGAAAAGACCTGAGGTGCAGTCAGAGCAGTCAGTGCATTTCCTCTGCTGCATGTTTTATTCCTCACAGTGTGAAGACGGTCACGTCTTAGAGGTGTGAGAATCATTCTACGTATTGAGCGACACTAACACCTCTGTAAAGACACTGCTCATTCTTTCATGTTTTGAATGTTAACTTCCATCTGAGAGTCTTCCGGGCTCTCAACTCAAGCACTGCTGCTGATGCCCCCAGCAGATGGAGAAGGAGCCTGCAGAGTTCGTCCTGCACCCATCTCCCCAGGAGCTGGTTGGTTTACCAAAGTAGGAGCACGCTCACACCCCAATTCAGTCTCACCTGGGATGCCTACTGCAAAGAACCAAAATCAGCGGAAAACTGATGATGAGGCAGCTTAATATGGAGATCACTTTTGGTACCTACAGCATAAATTAACCTCATGATACCCAGAACATCTTCAAGGAAGGCTAGAACTTTTCACATACCTCCATCATTTCAAAGAGTGGTGCAGGAACTGCATGTTTGTAAGGCTTGGTTTTCTACTGCTATCAGAGAACTTCCATGCAACGATGAACACGTCAGTCTGCAGCTGCCTCTACTCCTAGCACCCTGTGACATCTGCTTCTGTTTCTGAGAGCTCAACAGATGCCATCCCTTCCTAGCACACACAAACTCACCTCCTCAAAAACAAACCTCACCTGTTAAAGTACCTCTCCAGATTCAGGTACAAAGCACTAAGGTCTGAGGCACAGTCAGAAAAACCACGAGCACGTACGCAAGAAGCTCAGTCCTCTGCGCTTGTAGTTTTAACTAAAGAAAAGATACAGCTGGCTTTTAAAACAATGCACTTTGTTTTTGAACTATTAACTGATAAACTCATCATGAACAAAAACTATCTGCAGAAGCAGCAAACATTCACAGCTGTGGAACATTTTTCCATCTCCCTCCCCCTCACCCCATCCTTCCATGCATCTTGTGAAGCTCAGCTCTCCAGATTCAAAAGAATGGCAGAAGGTCTCCAGCTAGGAAAACACTTGGATGCTTTTGTTTAGAGGCTCTTTGAAACGGACACTTCTCATTCAGGGAGCACAGAATGCTCACAGTTCAATCACCAATGCTACAACTGCCTGTAGAACCATAAAACTGCTTTCCTGACCACAGCAGCAGTGTTTCTAAAACCACCTATCTCAGGAAACCAACTCACTCAGCTCACTATCTCAGATGACCTCACAGCCTAAATGTCCTCGAGATTTAAAGCTGCAATGTCATCATCTCAGAATGAAGGTGCTTTCAGGCACACCTTGCAATGTTCTTTTCCCTTTTGGATCACCTTCCGTGATGTCTCTTAACAGCTAGTTGATAGTCTTTGTAGTCTTTGTCTTAAATACAGGAAACAAGTGGAAGTTCTCAGCGATGCTCCAAACACACAGAAGTCTGTTAAGCCCTTCGGACTTCAAGCCCAGCAAGCAGACAAAACTTCTGCATATGTTTGAAGAGCTGTACACATCAGCAAGTCAGCTTCCCATTTCTGTCTGTTGCTTTATTACACCAGGGACAGCTCTTCAGCCTGGATGTCTGCCACAGGTTTCCTGTTTTCAGACAACAAGCACCTTGGGAATTTCATTAAGAGTACCACAGAACAGACGTGCGAAGGGAGACCCGTGACCCTTGCCCAGAAGGAAGATGGCAGGAGCATTACTGCCCATCAGTCCAAACTACAGCAGCATCTGCTGGTTCCAGTAGTATCACACCCTTTCCCCACAAAAGTAGCAACACAACAATCAACTTGGGCACTCCTTACCACGTTCCTCTCCAGCTACGTATCCAGGCTTATTCTTAGAACAGAAGGATGCTGAAGGCAGCTTGAGAAAGCAGCTTGAGAAAGCCAGCCAGAGCTCTCTGCTCTTTGGTTGGTGCTAGCTCTTCAACCAGCACCGTGGATCTCCTGATGGCACAGTCATCTTCTCAGCTTTGGACAGAAACTGAACACAACATGAAGATTAAATTACTTCAGAACAACAGCAACATCTACCCCACAACACCCTTATTACTGACCAGAATTAATTCGCAGGTAGTTAGAAACAGATTTGGAGCCTACGCCTTTTCTCTCTCCGCCCACAGCAAAACAGTCCAAGTTGCAGAATGCTGGGACAGACAAGTTACAGAGCATGCTGCAACGTAACAAGTTCTGACCTCCGAGCCCAATCACCTCTTCTACCATTGCCTTTGAAATTCACATCTGAGATCAGGAACGAGCCTGCATCTTGATCCTGCCACAAGGATTATGATACGGATGTCCTTACACCCAACAATACAGGGGTATGGAGAAGAGCCATCCAGGTGCCATCTACAGAGGTGGAGAAGCAAAATTCAGGCCTGAGAAGAAAAGAAAAGCTGTCTGCAGCAACACGTACTACTGAATACAGCTTTGTGCATTTCAAGTTCCAGAAGGCATTAAACAGCAGCCTTCTGAAGAGGACTCGTTTCAGAGGACTTGTGGGAAACCCATGCTTTTGACTAACTGATCTCAACCTATTGCCATGGGAGCTGTTACTGAAACTTTTACTGTCCAGGAAGTCATCCTCTAGTTCCATGCTGCTGAGACAAGAAAAAGACTGCCCTCATTCTTCTGGAATTTAACAGATAGAATATAATTATCACATAACTATATATATAATAACCCACCCAAACAATGGATACCAGCACACGAGGTTGACTTTGCACGTTAGGATTCTGACAGCAAAAACAGTTTTCAGCACTTGCTTCATTTTGGACTAGACATACAGAACAGCTCTAGGAAAAGCAGTTCTCTCGTAACTCTGAGTGCTCTTAGGAGCACCTACTCCTTCAAGCTTAAAGGAAATTGTCCAGGAGCTGCTTTTGGATCAGTTTTGCCTGGATGCTGGCAGCCAGCACGTCAGGAGGCAGTGCGTTCGTTTCTCACTGAACACACATCACAGTCCCACTGACCTTCCTCTTCAGCAAAGGCAGATCCAGATTTCTCTTGGTCAGTATTGCTGCTGGCTCTGAAACTTGCAGAACATTCAGTTAACAGGGGGCCACGTGCTTCCCACGCAAAGCATCGGCACTTCTGCCTTCAACTGCATCCAACACTGCAAATGCTGTATGTGCCTCTTCTACATAGGCTGCAACCTGAAAGACCTGCAACCAAAGCAAAAGACAAGGCCTGCCCAACATACTCACGGATACTTGGAACAGCTAGTGCACGTCAGCACCCACGGAGTAATCAGGTAGGAGGGGGTTAACGACATTACCCATTTTCCTCTGATACCAGAAAACACTTTGTCAAGAAAGTTGGTGCAAAGGGAGTTCAGTGTCATCCAAGCAGACACAATGCAAAAGCAACAATAACAAGAAAAACAAAAACAAACACACACAGGGATATTCCCTACCAAGTGCCATCGTGCTCAGCCATCTTCCAGGTTAAACCACAACCACAAGCTGACATGGAACCCCCCTCACTCTGACCTTGGATCAATCCCTCTGCAGATGAATGTCCTCATGACAGAAATGTCTGAAGAGAGGAGCAGTCGGTTCAGGGACACTTTTGTTCCTCTGGAGGGCTTCCAAACCAATCGGAATTTTCTTCCAGTAACTGGCGCTTCGTCCAGCGCGTTCATTTTGGTCACAGAAGGATTTCAGGCTGGTGCCCTGCTGGAGAAAAGAAACAGAAGCTGTCTGCAGACATTCAAATCCAATTCTCAATGAGGCGACTTCTTCCCTGGTGCCTTTGCTTTCTGGAAAAGTTTCAAGAACTTGTGCTAAACGTCAGGAGGTCTCTCTCTCTCATTAAGTAAAGTAATATAGAGGGAGAAAAAAAGCACCAGAGTTCAAGGTAATGTGAAGAGGAAGTGAGGGAGAGAGTACTTGAGAGGAGGAGCAGAGAAAGTAACTTCCCTGACAAAGCTCACAGCGCTTGTGAATAACAGACTCTCATCTGATTTAGTTCACTTTGTGGATTCAGTTTCCCAAAAAGGAGACAAAGCGCGAGTATGAGAGTTGTGTTGCAATAGTAAGTCAACAGAGAAGAGCACAGGCAGTAAAAGAGGTATTTCTGCAACCCTAAATAAAGAAAAAGGTGCAAGGGGCAAAGAAAAAAAAAAAAAAAAAGAAGAGGGGGAAGTTCTGGGCACACCTGAAGATCTCCTGGATACCCCAAAACCCCTCTAGGACATGTGCAGATCATTCTGCATGGCTGCAGGGGTGAATAGTGAGAGTTGTGGGGTGGAGAAAAAGCTAAGAGGGACTTCTGTAAGTGGAAAGTGAATCTGGAGGTAGAAAAGAGGGATGTGGGACTCTGGAGCGGAGGAGGGTAGGGCTGAGTGGGGCTTCTGTGGGGGGGAAGAAGAGTCTGGGAGAAGAGAGAGGGGTGAAAGGGAGGAAATGTAGGCATTGTGGGGGGCCTCTATGGGGTGGAAAGGGGGTCTGGAGATAAGAGAGAGGATAGTGGGGGTAACTTGGGTTGTGAGGGGGGGGAGATGAGAAATGAGGATTGTGTGGGGAGGAAAGGGGGTCTGGGAGTAAACTGGAAGGTTGTGAGGGGGGAGAAAGGGGGGAGTGGGTTCTCTATAAGGAGAAACAGGGGTCTGTTGGTAGAGAGGGGGTGACAGGGAAACTGGAGGTTGTGGGGGGCACCTATGGAGTGGAAAAGGGGTCTGGGGGAGTAGAATGGGAACCAGGAGGCAGGCGGAAAGGGGGAATTACAGGGGGAAGGAGTAGGGCTCATTGCAGGGGAGGAAAAGGATCGTGGGGTCAGAATAGCAGGACTTGCGTGGGGAGGAAAGGGAGAGGGGATGGACAGGGGACTCTGTAGATCAGAATGGGGGACTGGGAAAAGGGGACAGGAAACAACGGGGGTGAGGATGGGGAATGAGGACGGCACTTAAGGAGGGGATGGAAGAGGATTCTAGGGATCAGAAAGGGGAACTGGAGGTGGGGGGGACTGCAGTGCTCAAATGGGAGGAGGACCAGAGGGGAAACTGTCCCTGGAGATTACAAAGAAGGATGGGGGGGGAAGGAGGAGGCTGAAGGGCTAACTTGGCCTTCTGCGAAGGGGAAGGAGAGTGCGGGAACAGAGAGACAAGTAAAGGGGGGAAGCTGAGGGGTTGTGGGGCGCTTCAATGGGGGGCAAAGAGGGACACTCTGGGAACAGAGAGAGAGGGTAGTGGGGGAGAACACAGGGAACTGACAGGGGGAAAGGGGGAAAAAGGACTTGTGGGGTGATTGTGCCCCTCTACTCTGCTCTCATGAGACCCCACCTTGCAATACTGCATCCAGATCTGGAGCCTCCAAGCCAAGAAGGACATGGAGCTGTTGGAGTGGGTCCACTGAGGATGGCCACTAAGATGACCAGAGGGACGGAGCACCTCGCTACGAGGACAGGCTGAGAGCTGGGGCTCTTCAGACAGGAGAACAGAAAGCTCCAAGGGGACCTCATGGCGTACCTGAAGGAAAGCTGGGGCAGGGCTTTTTGTAAGGGCATGTAGCAACAGGATCAGAGGCTAACGCCTTTCAACTGGAAGAGGCTACATTTAGACTAGACACTAGGAAGAAATGCTTTACTGTGAGGGCGGTGAGACACTGCAACAGGTTGCCCAGTGAGGTTGTGGATGCCCCTTCCCTGGAGGCGATCAAGGCCAGGCTGCACGGGGCTCTCAACAACCTGGTCGAGTGGGAGCTACCCCTGCCTACAGCAGGGGGATTGGAACTAAATGATCTTAAGGCTGCCTTCCAACCCAGACCGTTCTATGATTCTATGACCATCCGTCAGATGAGGCAGCTGCAGTAATGCAGAAACATATCACAGAATCACAGAGTGGTAGGGGTTGGAAGGGACCTCTAGAGATCACCTAGTCCAACCCCCTGCCAAAGCAGCTCCCTAGCCCAGGTTGCACATGCAGGCAGACAGGCAGCCTGTGCCAGTGCTCCATCACCCTCACTGTGAAGAAGTTCCCAAGCACACCTGTGCACAACTTCCTATGCTTCAGTTTGTGGCCATTTCCTCTTGTCCTGTCGCCACACTCTACTGAGAAGAGTCCACCCTTGTCCCTTTGCCTCCCACTCCCTGCATAGCTATAAACTAAGGTTGCTCCCACCCAACTGTACTGCTTTCAAGGGAAAACAACAACAACAAACCACAATAAACCAGTTGAGTCTCAGCTACAAAATCAGATGTATCCTTTAACTGAAATCCTCCTGGCAAGAGAAACTCTATCTGACAGCAAGCACAAAGTAAGCACTGGGTGTTAGGGACATATTAAATAGAGATACTTGCCTGTCTTTCAAACGCTTCGCTTGCACTTGAGTTATGTGGCCACTGGAAAAATCAAACACTTCTACACTTACTAGTTTAAGGATCACTGTGTTGTTCTGACAAAGGCTTTCACTAGTCCTGCTTGCTCCTACAATATCGCTTATAAAAACTGGCCAGTGCTTTGGTCATTCCTGTTTCAGAATCTGAAATGCGAAACACCCGTGTGTTAGGTACTTCAGCAAAACCAAATGTCAAGATTCATAAACTCCAGCTTACCTGAACAAGAATCACGTTCAGTTTCCCAAGATACACCTTCTCTTTCTGGAGAATGGAAAAGACAAGTCAGATTATGCGTCGTATTTACCTCCCTTTTTCTCCCCTGAAAGAATTCACTCACTTCTACACATGTTGGATCAGATGATGTCTTGATAATTAGGCCAGCAACACACTTCTCTGTACCTGCAGAAAAATAGAGAAATATGTTAAATAAGCCAGGTGTAACAAAGAGTGTTTCTGAATCAAAATTCTTGCCACATCATTAAAATGAGGGTTTAAGGGTTCAGTCCAACGCTATCTGAGTTGACTCAAAGCCCACGTTACATAACATATGTGCTGGTGCCAACTGGCAAGTAAAATGCAGTTACTGCTGAGGATACTGCAGCCTATGTGTGTGTGTGTGTGCCTGCAAAGGCACGTTTTTGTTATTATGCAGACATGTTAAATTATTTAACAACATAAGAAAAGCTCACGATTAATAGTTCTATACATTAATACGTTCACTGCAGAAGTGATATCCCTAATGCTCATGTGGAGATGACCAACTTTCTAACTTGCAGAGCCTTCAGAAAGCTCACAAACTAAGAAAACAGAAGTAGCCTTGTCACTTGCATACGTTAACTCCATATTTTCTATGTGACCCAAGAGAATTCCTCTTCACTGGATGCAGTGCAGGAAAGCAAAAGGGTTGGACAGATGTTTTAATGAGTAAGCATGTACCTTGCTATTAAACTTGAAGAAGTCAAAATCCATTGGATGTACCATTTCAGAGCACCCGCATGCTCCTCTGGAAAAATCACAGAATCACAAAGGTTGAAAAAGACCACTAAGAGCAAGGTCAGTGCTAAGCCATCCCCACTGTGCCCACTTTCAGAAACACAGAATCACTAAGGCTGGAAAAGACCGCTGAGATTGTTAAGTCCAACCACCAGTGCATCCTAACCATCAACCCATCATCTCTACGTGAACCAGTCCTTGAATCTGCCATCATCTGTCACTGTCACTAACACACCTCCCCTGCTCATTCTCATCACAGAGAACAGTCCCAAGTCCCAGCATCGCGGATTCCCCCTAGGACTTGGGGTTACAGGAACTGCTCCAACACGATGTTGGACCTCCACAAACGAGGTGGCTGTGCATTACCAGCCCGGTCTCTTCACAGACACAAGGCTTGACTGAGGAAGGGAAACTGTGTTTCTTGCTTATGCAAAGCCCAGATACACAGGAGCCTAAGAAGGGCACGCTGCAGCAGCACACTCAGTGATGAGAGCACTTCAGGAAAGGTAATCTATCTGCTTAGCATTTCTCTGCACGAATATGCAGTGAGGTCCTGCAGCTCCTCTAATACAACTACTTTCTCCAAAACACCAATTCCGAAACGAATGACACACCGTTAGCATTGTACTTCCAAGGCCTAAGATGATCCAAGAGAGCAGAGTCCACAGCTTGACTAAGCTACCGCTCCGTGCCATTCATTGATACCTCGCGCTCCAAGTCAGGTGGGTACTACTGAGAACTCCTCATTGCTGATTTTTATACGGGAGGGTTCAGAAGATCAGAAAACGCAATAAAATGGAAAGATGCTGCAAAGGAAAACCCCATCAGTTCATCACCCAGAACCTGTCGCATGGTCATTTTTAGTTTACCTACACCAGAAGTGTTAAGTTTTATTTACTAAGCACGATTTCTAAACTAAAAGGTTTTTGCTGTTGTGGTTTTAAGAGGGACATAAGGGAGATCGCATACAGCTTGTCCAAATTAGCTACTCAAATATAGCTTTACGTGTAGACAAGCCCCTTGAAGCATGAGTCCAACGAGCTAAACCTAGATCAGATTCCATCTGATGCCTCTGCTGTCACTGCCAGTGCAGGCACAGCTTCAAGGTTTTCATCACGGACTGCCTAATTTTCTCTGCAAATACAAGGGATCACGGAGCAGGCTCATGCTGTCCACGGGAGGCTCTGTTTGCTCCGTGCTAGGATTATCTCCTTTGGCACACGAAAGCTGGGTCCCTCTGTCATTCAGTCATTTCTCTTGTGGCCTCACAGTTCCACCTGGAGCAGCGGCTTGCACCTCCAGTTCAGGTTCAGCAGCCATTTTAGGTGGGACTGTGCAGCCCCTCACCATCTCCAGCAACATCCCCCCACCCATATACACACCTGCCCCACAGAGAAGTGAAGCTCACAGAGCTCATCCACTGCACAGCTTCTCAGTTCACAACTCAGGGCATTGCCATAAATTGCCACTGTTTCCTGTAAAAGGTTTATTAAGCCTGCTTCTAGCTAATCCAACCTAAGAAATATCTTTTAACCTCTTCTTCCCTTGGTACGTCATCACAGACCGAGTAACAACACACACACTTAGATGTGAATCAGTCTTCCCTGAGGACTTTCACATCTATCTATGTGAAGAAAACAATAAAGAATTTAAACATCTGTTCCTTAATTAGACTCATCCTTCAGAGCTATATGAAAATTATTATAATTACTAAAAGGAATATTATACCCTCCCACAGTTCAAAACTTCCAAATACATCATTTGTTCCCCTCAGTACTATTCACCACCAGTTTCTCAACCAAGCCATGCATTTAGCTGCTTCTAACCCACTTCTTTGACTTGGATTTATATACACATCAGTAAACACACAGCCTGACTTCATGAACATCTCACGAGGACACGAGACACCACAGCACTGCTATCACCCACGTCACACAGAAATCAGCTCACAAAGCAATGAGCTGCAAAGGCAAGTGCTTTGTTAGGGAGAACAACCTGATTTCTGCCACAGCAAACTGCCACAGGTTTACTACACTTCCTGATCTACATTCTCTTGCTTCCTTTGCAGAATTTACACAAACTGCTGAGGAGGGATCTGCAGTTTTTCCTCTTCCTATGCCCACAACAACAAAACAGAAGCTAACTTGCCGTCCTTAGCAGAGTGCTGCAAAAAGGTAACCTTGTAATGATATTCATGCTCCAGTGTACCTGACGTGGCAGCAAACCACCTGAGAAATCTGTAGCTCAGGAAATGCCGTCTTAGGATGTATGACTTTTCCTAGGCAAATGAAAGGTGCTAATCTGTCCCTGTCACTGTGTAGTATTAAACAGTTAAATGCAGACTGAGCTTGGAAACAGCATACGGCAGACATCCTTAAAAATTCCTTCAGAATACACTGAAAAAATAATCTTCTCCAAATCTGTCAGCAAGATCCTAGCCACTGTTCCTGGCACAAACACCAGCTTCATTTCATAAAACAGTCACTTCTGCTCTCACAAACACTTTAAAAGAAATGAGGTCACAGACAGAAAAACGGGGATGTTGAGAAGAGCTTTGATAGCTCCCCAAGCAGCACGCTGCCGTATTACAGGGGCTATTTCCAAGGGACCACACGGGCTCTAAACACACAAGTGAACCTGGGCTGCGAGGGAGGTTCGGCTCCAAGCAAGGGCCGAGGCACTGCAAATTCAATTCACCGAGTGCTTTTGCACTGAATGTGTTTCCAGGTCTCACACCATTACATGGGGTGTAACATCACTACGATGTCAACTCTTGGACCAGGGAGCAAGCTGATTTAAGTTTTACGAGGGAAAGGATGAATACTTTCAGAGGAATGGTGAGTCAAACAATGCAGAACTGGTAGGATCACAGTTCAGGGAACTCGCTTTGAACCATTTTTAGCAAGGTACTGCGAGTTCAGGGATAGCAAGAGCTCAAGCAAAGCACAGCCTCTCAAAGCACTGACAAATTTCTATCAGTGTTGCTGAAAGGGAATCAGAACCTCTCTTGCCTTTCACTGAAGGAGACTGCTGTAGCAAGGCTGCTGCCTGCATAAGGCCAACTGTGTGTACACACGTGTGCAAGAAGCCTCCCTTCCTTGTGCTCCATCCAGGGATGAAGGATGAACACTGACCTCACGCTTGAAGCCACACAAGCCCGTCATCTCTGCTTCCTTCGGGATGCAGCAGGACCCAGGCTCAATGCAGCCCTGGCACAGCTCCTCATCACGCAGCACTGCCCTCCCATGGGCACCGGGACTTTGTTCCGCCCACCTACAGAAGCTCTTCCCCAGCTTGACTCCACTCCCAGTGCTCTTAACCTGCAGGGGAAAAGTAACAAACAAAACCGCCTCAAATCCAGGTATTTGTATACAAACAAGCAAACAAGAACCACATCAGCAGGTAAGCTTGCCATCCAGGTTTCAAAGCTGTTGCTGTTCCTGCAGTCAGAGCACGTTAATAAAAATCTCCGCCCATCTTTGGGGAGCTGCTGCAATGTTTGCTTCTTGAAAGCTCTTGTAAGATTATTACTTTTTTCTTTCTTTAAATGCACACTTCAGAGTACCGCAGATCTCCGGGAGTGCACAAGGAATGGATTGCTTTATAAGCTTTACTACAGCTACGGAAAATGTTGGAAATTCACACTGTACATTTCCTGTACGGTGGGTCTGCTACAAGCAGAGAAAACCCACACTGAAGGGGATTTCTATGCAAGCTCTGCACCACACAAAGATTGTGTTACAAGCTTGGATTGCTGATTTAAGCCTCTTCTCCCCACCCATTTCCATGACAGCTTTTAAACCCGAATATCCACATAAGCTCCAATGTTCTTTTCTAGGGTGAAATAAACAGCTTTTATGGTTCAGAAACCGCACGCTTACAGATCAACACTTCACCACTAATTCGCGCAGGTCCAAGCTAAAGCAATGGCTCATTTTCTTCTCCACAGTTGATGAGAAATTTCCTCCCAGAAAATTCAAGATGCACTCTGAATTAGATGTTATGAAAACTGTGGATGCAGACAATGTTTCTCTTGACACAGTGCATCTAGTGTGCTGCCTCCACATCCCAGCTGCCGTGAAATCAGAGTGAAATCACTGCTAAAAACCTCAGAGGTGCTGGATGTTGGAGCAAGACATTAGGACACATTACTCGTATCACTGACATGCTTTTTTAAATAGGTTTTTCTGTGATATACTAGAAAGGTTTTCTGAGTGCAAACGTAAATTACACCAGTTTTACCTTCTTCTAAAGTGTCAAAGTAATGGAAACAGCATTCGGCTCAGCCTTTTTGAACAGCCCCTTCCAGAGGAGCAGCAGGAGATGCCCATCCCAGCTGGGACACAGACCCTGCAGAGGCACGGCACCATCGAGTCCTGTGCCTTACACGATGCATTTCCATCCAAGAGAGCATCCACAGGACTTCACGGGCAGCCCTGGCTGCTCTTCTCCAGAAAGGGAAAAGCAATGGGCCAGCTATGCAAATTCCATATTCACACAGAAGGAACAGGAGGGGATAAAACCCAAGCAAGACACAGCTTTAAGGGGCCGGTACGATCTTGAGGGCACTGAAAGTTACTTTCAAGCCCAGAGACAGCAAGGTCTGCACTGCGCTGTGCTGGAGAGACTCTCAGCCCCATACGATCTAGACAAAAACAGCCACGGCCTGATATTTTTCTCCTGAATCCTACAACGAGCATACATCTGATCCATTCATCCATCCAGCTGCGTATCCCTCCCTCGGAGCAGCCCTCAAACTCAGTAACGCCCATTTTGTCCAGCTCCGAGTTCAGAGAGCAAAGGGGTCCGCTCTGACCCTCGTGACACAGCACGAGGGCCTCCTGCGTGCGCGTGTGTAACCCTGCCCTCCACGCAGCAAACAACCACGGCCACACGGCCAGTCTTGTTCGATCCCCGTTCAATCACGACGGCGCATCTACATCCAGAAACGCATTCCCGCTTCTCCCTTCGGAGCCGCGTCCCGAGTCCCAGAGGCACACCCCACATAACAGCCCGCGCCCCCTCAGCCCCACGGGCCCCCCCAGCACGGCAGCCCGGCAAGGACCCACGTCCCCCAAGGCCGCCGCCTCAGCTCACGTGACGTCCCGCCGCCGTCGCCCGGGGTTGCCCTCACTCAGCATGGCTGCCCGGGCACCGCGCAGAGCAGGCTACCGAGCACGCTCGCCAATGGAGAGCGAGCGCAGCCTCGCTCGTCCAATCGCCGCTCCTCCCGGGCTTTGAGTGACGACCACAGAAACCAATGGACTCCGCTCAGACTAGGGGGAGGGCACGTGCGCGTGGCCAATCGCGGTGGCAGAGCTCTCCCGGAAGGAAGACCGAGACCGGGGCGAGGGCGTGCGCATAACAGGCAGCAGCGGGAACCAATGAGAGGAGGGCACGGAGGAACGGCCGGCCAATAGGAGAGGCGGGGAGGCGGGCAGTGTCGGTCGGATCGGGTGGTGCTGGGCGAACGTGGGTCCGAGCGGCGCTCGGATGCGGAGCGGTTCGGGGCGAGCGGGCAGCGGGCAGGAGCCGTGCTGCTTCGCAGTTGTTCGTGGAGCAGGCGTGAGGCCATCGATCGGCTGTCGTTCTGACAGCGTTGTGTGGGTTGGGCTTCGTTTTCCCGTGTTACATCCGTAGATGATAGAGATGGTCACATAATGACGATGATTGCTCAGACTGAGTCATAATCGCGTCCAGGAGTACAGGAGCCTGCTTCACGCAGTGCAGCGCAGGCGGAGCTGTTGGACGTGTTCGGAGCTGCAGCTCTCTGCCGTCTGCACAGCCCATACGGCGCCGTGTGCTCAGTGCTGCAGCTGTTCTGCAGCTCCTCGCTTTTTTTTTTTCCTTTTTAACTTTTTTTGGTTTGTTTTATTCTGTTGCAGGGCAAATAACCCCCAAGAATAGCACCCAAAAGAAATAGTGCCCAAGATGGTGTATTTTTGGCAGGCTTAAGTAGACGGAATGCAAACAAATATTAAAAAGAGAGTGGCTCACCTTTGAAGATGGTTGAGGCTTGCCGGTAACTCCACTACGGAGGGATCCCCAACCAGAGATCCTTCCCTGGTGGTGGTCAGCCCTTCAATGGGGTCTGGGAGAGGTGGAGCCAGACCCCACCCCTTCCAATCACACAGGTACGTTACCTTCACCTGTGCCCCTGCGGCTGACTCAGTGCTCGCCTCAGGTGATCCATCAGTGGTTCAGGCTGTGATCCAGCAGTTCCCATTCATCTGTTTTGTTTCATATCGTTTTGTTTTGCAGATGAAGTATTTTAGCCATACTCCATAAGAGGACGTAAGATGGATTTCTGAGAAATGCATCTGCAGTCCTGAATCGTTTGGAAACAAAATGGTATAAGAAAAAATAAACCTTTGTCTTTGTGCGCGCCACAGAAGGTTTCAAAGGCAGTAATGTTTGGGAAATGTGCGTCTCGCACTGCTTTGGGGGCAGGGAAGTCTGCTGATGGACAGCAAAGCAATTCCTTGCGAGGAAGCACAAGCACTACCAGAGCGCAAAGTAAGCTAAAATATGACTTTTCACTCATTTCCAGGGCTGTTCTGCCTTTTGCTCAAGAAAGCATCGGTCATGCCCGGCTTTGGAGCAGATGCAGAGGGGCACATTCAGAATACGCGCTCTTCGTAGTGCGTGCAGAATGACAAGGTGTGCGCCTGTTCGTGCTGGGGTGCAGCTCCCAGTCCTGCAGTCAGAGCCGCGCAGGCAGAGGAGCCGTGGGGTGATCAGAAGGCTCTAATTGGAGTTCATCCTCAAGGGCATGCACCAACCACACAGTAACCCAGGTGGGGCTGAGTGCTCCGGTGGATTCTTCTAACAGGACCACGTCTGCTGAGCAGATAACGTATCTGAACGGAAGGTGGAAAAGGTTCAGAAACCCCTTCAGTTGCATGTCCAACCTCTTTATTGCTTTCTTACATGCTTCCTTATGTAGTTTGGTAGGATTTGTGAGTAAATTTTGCTAGGGTCACTCCGTTACCTATTCCACTACATAAATGTGGCTCTTCCGTCACGTTCCTGTTCATTTCCTTGTTTGATCGCGTTAGCTGCTGTACGCAGTCATGGGCAAATAAGTTCTGGGTGCTGTTTCATTCTAAAGGTATGCAAACTTTAGGAAACAGCCAATTTCCACACGGTCGTAATTTTGTAACGGGAACCAGCGAGCAAAAACTATGATCGGTATCGTGGATGTGATTTTATAGAACTTATGAATTATATTTTAACGTTAAAATTCCATTGGTTTCTATGAAATGCAGTGATCTAAGTTTCCTTCCTTAACGTTTTCTTAGAAAATTACCCTCTTATTTTTCTGTACAGTTGCTGCTTTTTCAAATTTCTTACTATATCCCTGTTTTTCATCTTCAAAAATAACTTCAAGATATCTATAAAGAAAATCTATAAAGAAATCTATAAAGAAAATTTGAAGTTCAGTGACAAATCTTATAGAATACTGAACATCATTATAATTGTTATGGTGCTGTTGGATTAATTCTATAAACGCAGTGTTCATCTTTTCTGAAATTGTGTAATTCCTTTGCAGAGAAAGCCTTTGCTGGAATTTCATGAGAGAGCGATGTTTGGATGTTTAAACTGAGCTGCTATTGTTCGTGTGTGACGCCGTGCCCCATAGGCTGTTCGGAACACTTCTATCTCCAACCTTGGTGATTCTGTGGACTTTTTCTTACTCTAGGAACCTGCTTTAGCAGGTTGGACTACATGATCTCCATCCAGCCACTCTGACTCTGCGTGTGATTCCACCAAAACAACTTGACTGGTGGTATCGTTACCCTGACCTCTGAACTCTGGAGCTGACAGCAGCACTGTGAGTGAGTAAGGGGGGCTGCCAAGTCGTGCTTCCTCTTGAGAAGAGAGAGGAGCAAGAACTGAAGTGTGCTTCCAGCATACACTGCGTCTATCATGGCGTCTGGGGATAATTCTAGGGATAAGCAAATCTGACTCTGAGTATATAATGGGCACTGAGTAAGAGAAAAAGACAAAGGCTACTTTGTGTGTCTACGTTACTAAGAGTAATGGAGGGTAAAATTTGCCTTCTGTATTTAACAGAAAGCTGGAGCACAGGTGTGTATGTGTATACACCAACCATCTTCCCACCTGCAGGGCACTGCCACCCATACCAAGCACTGCGTGGTTATCCACGGCATCCGTGCTGCAGCCCTGTGGCACTCCTTTTGGCTTTTCATTTTCCACTGGTGATTCCATCTCTCTGACAGTGGATGTTAGACAATCAAAGGGACACTTTAGATTATTGCCTAAGGGTTTGCTTGTTTGTTTGTATTGTTCTGTCTTTTGTTTGTCTATAACATGTTTTATCTGTCCATTCTTGCACGAGGCAGTGAGAGGCGTCACCTTCTGTTTTGGGGTTATTATTAAAAGGCAGCTTAAACAGCTACCTCTCAGTATGCTCCAACTGCTGTGACTCCCGTCCGCGTCCCACGCTGTCCCCAAAACTCAGGGCTGTTGGGCCACTTTTTAAGGGGCTGGACTTGGAAATCAAGGTCAAGTGGTTCAGGGCTGGGACATGAGCATCCCACCGGTGGGCTCTGTCTGAAGTGTCCGCCTGGTTTTGTGGGCTTAATAGCTTTGATGGAGCACTGCCTGTTCCTTGTCACACAGAACTGAGAAATGTTCTGTAATACTTTTGGCAATAAATTGCAAAAGTGCAAAAGCACATTCAGGCAGCGGGTTTCCTCGCTCTTCCCCACGCCGTACCTGCTGTGCAGCGCGACGCGGCCATCTGACGGCACAGGAGCGCACGCGCGGGGCTCCGAACGCGGCGCTGAGTGGGGCGGGGGACACGCGAGGACGCAGCGCGGCACGTGAAGGGCGAAATGCCTCAGAGGACGGGCGCTAGGAACGAGCCGCGCTTCTGCGTTTGGATCCTTTATTGGGTCAGGACACGCGCGTCAGCCCCGCTAGAGGCGCCGGGGGAGCCGCCTCTTGCAGGGCGGAGAAGCGCTCTGGGCGCTGCCGGCCCTCCTCTTCCTGGAGCGCCGGGGCCCGCGAGCGGAGGGGCCGCGGCTGCGGCCCTGCTCCGAGGGACCGGCCGCCTTGGGACCCGGCTCGTCGCCGGGCCGCTCCCGCTGCCCGGGGCTGAGCGCGGCGGGGAGCTCGCCGGCACCCCCCCCCCAGGGCACCGCTGGACGTGCCCGGGAGCTCCTCCGCGTCAGGAGCCGTGGGGCTGCCGGAGGGCACGGCGCTGAGGGCGATGGTGGGACCGGACGGGGCCGCGGGGCCGCGCTGCTGCTCCCGCTGCTGCTGCTGCTGCTGCTCCCGCTGCTCCCGCTGCCGCTGCTGGGCGGTGCTGGGCTCTTGGAGGCCCAGCAGCCTCCGGGCCTCCCGGCCACACCGGCTCACGACGGTTTCGATGAGGCCGTCGATGAGTGGTGCGGTGATGGGGCCCAGGCTGCGCTGTGCGCGCTGCACCAGGGCGTCCCTGTCCAGGCCCAGCTGGCACAGCAGCGTCAGGATCGCGCCCTCCAGCGCGGTGATCTGCCACCAGCGCAGCTCCGGGACCTGGCTGAAGATGTCCTCCAGCCAGCGCTGCACCGGCCAGAGGAGCTCGCGTCTCTCCTGAAAGAGTCCCGCCCACTCCTCTGGCAGGAGGCCGCCCGCTCTCGCGGCTTCCAATGGTCCCGCAGTGCCGCTGGGGACGGTGATGGTGCCGAAGCTGATGGGCGCTGGCACTGCGGGTGGGGAGACGATGCACTCCTGGTATTCGTTGTCTCCCCACACAGAGACCCGGACGGTCTTCATGGCCGTCCTGCAGAGCGGGCAGCTGGCTCTCCGCCGCGCCCACCGCAGGATGCAGCCGAGACAGAACGCGTGGTTGCATGGGGTGGCATATGCAACGTCCCATCGCGCGTCGCGGCACACGGGACACGTCCACGCCTCTGCTGCGGCCATGGTCTTCTCGCTGCAGCAGGCTGGGAGAACTGAAGGTGACCAGTTGTTCTTCACCAGAGCTGCAGCGGTGGTGTCGCACTCTGCAGGAGAGGATGAGAGCTCACAATCGCTCACTGTCCCAGGGTGTGAAAGTCCGCAGCAGTCCCTCAGCAGGAAGCCCTCCCAAAGCCATGACTGGGCCATCACAACCCACGGCTGCCCTGAGGGACCCAGGTATCCATAGATAGCAGAAACTTGGCTAACAGTGTGAATGTCACTCCCTACAGATGCCCACCCGTGGGCCCCACGCGTCCCCACACCACTCACCTCCGCTGCTGCGGGTGCGCTCCGGAGGGCCCTGGTTGCCTGCATGAGGCAGGGCCAGGGAAACAAGTGATACTGCGGGGTCGGGCACTGAGATGCTGCGAGCAGCCCCAGGCACGACCCAGCACAGCACAAACAAATCCTTGCTCGGCCACCAAGCCTCGCAGAGCTGCTCAGCAGGGTCCAGGAACGAGCCAGACTGAGCCAGGCTCCCCCAGGGAGCTCCAGAACCAGCGCTGAGGGCTGAGCAGTCACAATCCACGGCCCGCTGATGTCACAGCCTGCTGCTCGGGGACGTCACTGTGGGCTGTCCGCCCCCACAGCTCCCACCCATGTTTCAGATATTCCCTTCTCTTCCTGCTGCTAACTTGCTGTACCTTCCCTGAAGATTCCTGTCCATATTTCCCTCTCCTGTTACAAAGTATCATGCATTAAATTTAGTCAAGATACAGTACAGTAACTCCTTGGAAGAAACACAAAGAGTACACACACTGAGAGCAAGAGGACCTTATCAGTGGCATGTCATAGCAACGCAGTATGGAGTATTTTTTAGTCATGGTGTTAACTCAAAACAGCTACTACGCTTTCAAACAGAACCCAACTTATTTCATGTGAGCTTTCAAGCATATCCAGAGTCCTTGAGAGCAGGAGAAATCAGAAGCGATGTTATCCTACACCTCAAGGAACACTTCCCACCCCTTCAGGATACAAACCTTTAATACGACCACGGCAACCACAGCATTTCCATGCAATAAAAGAATAAGCCAAAGAAAGAAAAATAAATGTCAACCAAGTTTATTTTGCTTTCAAGTAGTGTTCTTTAAGCACTGCTGCATGGCAGACAATGTAAGTCAGTAAAAGTCATCTCCAAAGCCAGAGGGTTTATTTTATTTTATTTTTATTTTATGAGTAGTTAAAAAGACGCAGCCTATTCTAACAGGATAAATATTTTAACCGTTTCACTTCGAGTTAATGAAGGCTCACAAATGAGCAACGCTCCTCACTGAGGAAAACAAAAAGCTGTTGTCGACAAAGCGACAGCACACACACAAAAGCAAAAGAACTGTGTAAAACCAACAAACTGTACTGTGTTCCCATTCTCTTTAGACGTCGCGTTACAATGGGGTGATACGCACGTGACCTTGCTGCAAACTTGCCACACATGTAAGCCCAGCCTTTACCCACTCAAGTCCAAAGAGCTGCTAACTGATCAATAGATTGCAGCACTATTATCCTCTGCTTCTCAAACTGTTGTAGTCATTACTATCTCTCCTAGACTGCAGGGCAGGCTAGAAAGAAGATGATCCCAAATTAAGAATGGATACCTTTACAGGAAATGGTATAGTTTAGCAAGACAGTCCTTTACAGTTTATGTTTTGCCTCTTTTCCCCTCAGCCACCAAAATGGGCATGAAATAATTACTTTGAAAACGCATTAATTTTCAATTCATGCAAACCTGCATAAAGATGACCCACCAAGAACTGAAACAATGGCAGGATATTTCACAGAGCATTCCTTATACAAAAAACACATGAGAAAAAGGGCCACTTGGTTACATTTTAATTTACAAATCGGCATCATTTTGGTCAACAAATATCCAAGCGCTGTTTTCTTCGTCACAACAAAGCGGCTGTACAAAAAGAAAACCGCAGAACTCGTTTTTTGATCACACATCTCCTCAGGAATTTCACGTGGATTAAGGATGCCAGGTACAGACATCTGAAGTTTGTGCTTCTCGAGCTTGCCCAAGGGCTGCTTCTCTTTCCTCCAAGAACAAATCTGACGTGTCTTCACCTGCACATTCCTGTACAATTCACAGAATCATTTTAAGTCCATCAAAAAGAACAATAAGCTTCCGAAAATCAAGAACCATCTTAGAAACACCTTCCCTTCACATCCGCATTGGACTCTCTCTTGTTTTGCCTCCCATAGGTAAGATCAGAAGAAATACAGAAGACTGCAAAATGTCGAAGATTTTCACCGTGCATGACACACCAGAACAGCGCAGTAACAGCTTTCTGAGCTTCTCACTGAAGCAGTATCTTTGCAATTTTTGAAAAGTCTGCCTAACGTAGCCTGAAAACAACTTTAACATATACTTTCACACAACCATCTTGAATTTGAGCATGTTCAGAAAAATCAAAGCAGAGTGCTGCTCTGTCTACTTTCAAAGCGTGCCCCAGAGCAGAACTGGAACAAAATCTGTGCTGTGGCCGTTTTAGATTTATAAACCGTTTGCACAAAGTCAGCGTGCACCTGCTGGAGAGGAGTTGGCAACCGCTTCAAAAGGCTTCCCCTCGCTCAGAGTGCTTGTAGGATCCCCCTCCCGTGCGGATGTGCCGCCAAACTCTGAGGCTGGAACTCCTTCTGAAGCTCTTCCCACACTCAGGGCACTTATAGGATCCCTCTCCGGTGTGGAGTGCTGCTGAACTCTGAGGTCAGAACTGCTTTTGGTGCCCGTCTCATACTCGGGGCGCTCAGGGCGTCTTTCTCTCCTGCGTGGACGTGCTGGTGGCAGAGGAGGTGGGAGCTGCTCTTGAAATTCTTTGGACACTCAGGGCACTTAAAGGCTCTCTCTCCCGTGTGAGTGGGGTGGGGTGGGGTGGGACCCACAGAGATCCATAGAGACCCACAGAGACCCATAGAGAGACACTGGGATACGTTGGGACCCATAGAGACCCATAGGGACCCACAGAGACCCATAGAGACCCACAGACTCACAGATCTCTGAGGTTGGAAAGGACCTCTGAGCTCATCTCGCCAGATGTCGGCCAGCTCTACCCATAGGAAATCGTATTGAAGATTGTCGGCCAGGTCTACCCATAGGAAATCGCATTGAAGATGTCGGCCAGGTCTACCCATAGGAAGGAACAGAGAACTCGCACCTTTCACTCCGCCCTCTGTGAGTCCCAGGGTCTCTCTATGGGTCTCTATGGGTTTTTATGGAGTTCCTATGGGTCTCTATGGGTCCCAACGTATCACAGTGGGACCACATGGGTCTCTATGGATCCCAACTTATCCCGATATCTCCCTATGGGTCTCAATCTCTCTCTAGGGGTCTCTTTACGTCTCTAAGGGACTCTGCGGGTCCCTATGGCTCTCTATGGGTCTCAGTGTCTCTCTATGGGTCTCTATGGGTCCCTGTGGGTCCCTATGGGTCCCAATGTCTCTCTCTCTATGGGTCCCAATAGATCCCTATGGGTCCCTATGGGTCTCTATGGGCCCCAGTGTGTCCTATGAGTCTCTATGGGTCTCTGTGGGTCCCAATGTCTCTCTATGGGTCTCTGTGGGTCCCAATGGGTCCCTGTGGGTCCCGCTGTCCCTCACTGTACCACTCACAGCCCCACACGCCGCTGCCGCTCGGACCCCCGCGGGCTGTGCCCGGTGCAGCCCCGCCCGCTCCGCCGGACCCTCACCCGCTCCGCCGGGAACAGCCGCGCGGCCTCGGGAACGCGGAACGGAGCCCGGGAACGCGGAACGGAACCCGGGAACGCGGAACGGAACCCGGGAACGCGGACAGCAGCCACATCCGGCGGAAGTGGGGCTGCCGGACAGTCAGCACTTCCGCTCAGCGCCGCCTCACTCACTTCCGCCGGAAGTCGGGCGGCCGCGCGTCTCCGCCCCACAACTCTCTGTTCCGCCAATCTCTGCCCCACATCTCCGCCCCACAAATGGAGAGCGCGGAGCTGCGGGACGGGGCAGCGCTCAGAAGGGCGTCTGCTTCTCACGAGAGCTGCTCGTTTCACGTCAGCCATGAAGAGGTCGTCACAGCACCGTTGGATTGACGTTCTCATGTTGGCGTTCAGTAGAAATCACAGAGCGTTCACGACCTTTTCCATGGCGCTGTAGAGAAGAAAAGGCATTGTGTTTCCCCTGCGCAGTCAGAAGTGCCCGACTGCGGGTTTTAAGACAGAGCTCTGCTGACATCGGAAACAGACCAGAGCTACGGAGATCAAAGAAAGTGCATCTGTGAGACATCAAAGCCTTTGACATGGTCTCCCACAGTATTCTCCTGGGGAAATTGGCAGCCCGTGGTGTGGACAGGTTCACTCTTCTCTGGGTTGAGAATTGGCTAGAGGGCCGTGCCCAGCGGGTAGTGGTTAAGGGAGTCAAGTCCAGCTGGTGTCCTGTCACGAGTGGTGTCCCCCAGGGGTCGGTATTGGGGCCCATACTGTTTAATGTCTTTATTGATGACCTGGATGAGGGGATTGAGTGTACCCTCAGTAAGTTTGCGGATGACACCAAGTTGGGAGGATGTGTCGATCTGCCTGAGGGTAGGGAGGCCCTTCAGCAGGATCTGGATAGGCTGAACAGCTGGGCTGAGGTCAATGGGATGAGGTTCAATAAGGCCAAGTGCCGGGTCCTGCACTTTGGCCACAATAACCCCATGCAACACTATGGGCTTGGGGCAGAATGGCTTGAGGAGTGTACAGAGGAAAAGGACCTGGGGGTGTTGGTTGATGCTCAGCTCAATATGAGCCGGCAGTGTGCCCAGGTGGCCAAGAAGGCCAATGGCATCCTGGCCTGTATTAGGAATAGTGTAACCAGCAGGAGCAGGGAGGTGATCATCCCCCTGTACTCAGCTCTGGTGCGGCCGCACCTCGAGTACTGTGTACAGTTTTGGGCCCCTCACTATAGGAAAGACATCGAGGCACTGTAGCGTGTTCAGAGAAGGGCAACAAAACTGGTGAGGGGTCTGGAGCACAAGTCTTATGAGGAGCGGCTGAGGGAGCTGGGATTGTTTAGTCTGGAGAAAAGGAGGCTCAGAGGAGACCTCATTGCACTCTGCCACTTCCTGAAGGGAGGCTGTGGTGAGGAGGGGGTCGGCCTCTTCTCCCAGGTAACTAATGACAGGACGAGAGGGAATGGCCACAAGTTGTGCCGGGGAAGATTTAGATTAGACTTGAGGAAAATTTTTTTCTCTGAGAGAGTGGTCCGGCACTGGAATGGCCTGCCTAGGGAGGGGGTTGAGGCACCGTCCCTAGCGCTGTTCAACAAGCGTTTAGATGAGGTGCTAAGGGATTTGATTTAGTAGCTTGGTGGGTAGGGATGGTGGTGTGAGGATGGTTGGACTAGATGATCTTGTAGGTCCTTTCCAACCTAATCAATCTATGAATCTATGAATCTATAAGTCAGAATGTATCAGCTCCTTTGGTTTCATAAACCAAGTCACTACCCATGTTGCCAGCTACAAAATCTGTTAACATTTATTTTGTGTCTACCAGAAAGTTCACCGAGGAGCTGTGAGGTGTAGGGTTTTCACTGAAGGGTGTTGAGCTAAAATTCTGAAAACCTATGTAATCAGTCTCTGTTCCCTGTGGAGCTAGCAGGAAGGTGCTCCCCTGTGCTTGGGAAAGGGACAGGGTTTTTCTTCAGTGAATGTAGCCAGGGGAGATTCAGATTGGATGTTAGGAAATACTTCTCCAAAAGAGTGGTCAGGCGCTGAAATGGGCTGCCCTGGTGGGTGGTGGAGTCACTGACCCTGCAGGAACTCAGGGAGCATTCAGACATGGAGTTGAAGAACGTGGTTTAGTGAGAACTATTGGTGATAGGTGGGCAGTTGGACTGGATGATCTTGTAGGTCTTTCCCAACCCTGGTGATTCTGTGTTTCTGTACCTGATAATACAGAACTGGAATTTGGATTGGAAGGTGGGTCTGACCCAGTACTAACTTTCTGCATTGCGTGTCAACTTCTGTTTGTGTATACTCTTTCTTTCCCCTGAATATGATGATGATGTATTAGGAATGTATACATGGGAGGTTGGAATCTTGAAAGGTTACTTTAAACATCAGAGAAATACCTATATGCAGAAAGCGAGTCATTTTTAGGTGTCCTGGTGTGAAAGACAGAAACTGTTTTTCCCTTCTTTTGTCTCAAAGCTTGCTTCGTAAGGCCTTTTCTGGTGACAAGACTCTGACTGATAACTGCTGGTTATCCAGATGGGTGTTATGGTGCCTCATTGTCTCTGCTTATGGTTGTAAAGATAAGCAGAAATAGGGGCAAATAGTCTTTTCCGGGGGGTACAGCTTGGAGAAGCTGACCACCACAAAAAGACAATGCTCCTGCATGGCAAGGAAGGGAACATCCTCTGCTGGCTTATCTGTTGGGCCAGACATGTCACACAAACAAAGAGAGAAAAACACCTGAGAAATGGGGATAAAAGGCCTTCACTGAACCAAGGATTTTTGAGAGGAGAAGAGAGAAGAGAAGAATTCCTGGAGAAAGAACTCCCAAAGAGAAAATCTTTGAGGAGAACTCCCGAAGACGGACCCTGAGGCCTGCTCGCTGCCATCTCCCACCCCCTGCGGTGACCAGACGAGTTCCTGAGACTACGAACCTCGTTGGATCCACGGTGGTGATTATATCTCTCTTGCTTTCTATCAAGACTCCTTGCTTTCTATCCCTTTTCTATCGCTAACCTCCCCTTCCCCATATCCCTAAGCAACTAATAATTGTAATAAACTGGCTGGGCTAACATTTGACCCGTTGTGTCTTAATCTCGCTATCGAGTAATCACATAATCAGAGAACCTCGTCTCCCTCCTTTATATTGGAGCGTGACACCTGGTGCTTTTTTTCAGATATTACAGTTCTCTGTATTTACCGTTTTATTTCCTGAAGACTTGAAAGCCCTTTGATAGCGTGTGAGAGTTCCTTAATGGCGTGAGAGCGGGGAGTAGCTGCAGACAGGAGAGGGGAGTGGTAGGTGAAGAGAACCAGCCTAGCTCTCTTAATGCCACTCATTTTTGTCTGATTTTCATAGAATGGCTTTCAGGAAATCAAAACACATTCTCTTGAGTGTGTCGATAAGCACTGTTTTCTGGGCAGGCAGGTTGGGTTGGCTTTGTTTGCAGTTCTCCATCTACTGGCGAAGCTGTGAGATGAGAAAGAAGTTCTAATTCTACATGCAAAGCTTTACTGCAGGACTTTCCCAAGGCAGGGATAGTTGCCACTGCTTTGCTTACAAATTCCCACAGACAGTGTTCAGCGACATGTAATTCATACCAAACACCAATCCAATAGGAAGTGATGTATTGTTAAGTATAGGCTGAGGATTTTCTCTGTCCTCCCACATCAGAATTACTCATCTCTGATAATGTTTCTGAACAGTTTTTTTTTTCTTCCCACCACAATCTGTACTGGCAAGGTTCGTAGTTATCAGGCTTGTGAAACTTTCATTCCATAGAACTTTCTCTCAGTATAAGTTCCATCCAAGCGAAACATACTTTTGGTGATGGTAGTGATTGGAAAACAAAGCAGAATTGGGAAAAGATGCACTTCTGTCATCTGTGGTACGATATTTTAATTTTTTTCCTCCCCGAGTGTTTCTCTTGTCCTGCATTGCTTCATACCCTGGTACCTCTACATTTACATGTATTGCATATGTACGTAGTTTGGTGTCATGGCTCTTGTTTTTGTTGTAGAGCTGATCTCTGAAGACAGTTTATTTCCAGGCATTCCATAGGGAGCGGGGGCAGCTGACACTTTTCCTCGTGCTCCGTTTATCTCCATGTAGTGTTCTGAGGAC